>WMED01000444.1:0-35118 GCA_019650415.1 Pipa parva
TGGGCAGGTGGCGCCCCTAGCATTTGCCTACTCTGCCTAATGGCAGAGCCGGCACTGTAGCCCAGCTTTGTTTGCTCATGGCTGATTGGATTCTGCGATATGTCTGTTCAGTAAGTGGCAGGTGCACTGAACAATATTATTAGCACATACTGTGAAGTGTAAGTGTTTCAATGTCTTATTAAAAGATTCTGAGGTGTGGTATTTGGGAACCCCACACCAAACAATTTATCATTAAAATTCTAAACTTCCAGTTCACCGTATACTTCGTATTTTCCTTGCTTTACAAAAAGACAACAACAAAAAAAATGCATGGATTAGAAATATGCCTGTGTTTCTGTGGTTTGGTTTTGGTTTTAATTTCATCGGTTTCTTTTTTAAATGCAAGAAAAACAAAATAAGCACATTTTTGTGTATCTTCTGTCTTTTTCTAGCCAATGCACTAGGCTGAAGTCACGCTAAGTTCAAACAAATCTAAACAGCCTTTGTAAAATCAGCTGTAGGGGATAAAAAAAAATGGAAACCATGTTTATACTGAATTATTAATCCCAAAGAAAACATTTGTTTAATTTATTATTATTGTTATTCTTTTCATTTTATCTTCATGCTTTTTTTCCTTTTAAACTATTGTCATGTGGTATAATCTGCCTCTGAAGAAACCTCCACCCGGGGCAAACGTTTAAAGGTTATTGCAATGAATGCATTTTTTTCCATGGTGATCCAAGCTGTTCAATTTTTAAGCATATGCTTTATTTGTTATTTGGAAAAATAATACAGCTTAGCTCTTCAAAATTAGAAACTATTGCAGTTGCAGCACGGATTCTAAAGAACATGCTTGGGATGCTAATCCAGAAGATCAATCAGGGGGAAAACTGATGGATTCCCTAAAATAAATTTAAATTGAGTCCCCATCCTAAGATTTCCCCCATCTCCTATTTGCATGTAAGGTAAGGGGCCTGAGATTGCACTCTAACCCCCAAGTATTTTTAATTTTTGTGTTGTCTACTCTTCTGACCCATTAAATAGTCCTGAATGTGTCCATGTTGTCTGCAAAACCCTTGATCCTCCGTCTGCTTTCATAGTCTGCCTATGTCTAAACGAACTTGTTAACACTGATGCTATTCAGCAGTACAAAAATACCCCTAAAGATATTCACTAGGAAAGGTCCTTGCCCATTTGCTGGAACAAGCAATTAAAGGGTGGGAGAACTTGGAATAGGTGGGAAAACTTTAGTTTTATTTTATAACCCCCATCCAGGTTAAGTAAAAGGGTCTCCTTAGATAGGGACAACGCCAAATTTTATTTGAGCCAGAACTGACACCCTTATTAACTGAAAGTTATTCTCCTTACTCAATGAATGATGGGGTAGTGGAAAGGATGGGGGTCTGATGGACCTGCTCACATTGCTAAGATCCCTCCATCCCCCAGCATAGGGTAGGGTATGGGGTCTCAGAGCCCCTTTCAGTGGTGTTGATTTTTTTTTTTCTTAGTTGTGCATGTGTTTTGTTAATGGTTTGGACTGTTTGGATTAATTGTGGCTGATTATAGCAGTATTTGGTTATTTTAGTGAGGGTTTGGCTTTTGACATTTTTCTTGCTGTTTTCTTTGCTTTGTATCTTGTTTGTTACTGGTTAAATGATGCTGTTTATTTGGTTATTTGCTTTGTGTCAGTTCATTTCTATTGAGGTTTAATTTGATGAAATTCAAACCTTCCTCAGTTTTGTAATGTTGGATTTGCTTAGATAAACATGAATCCCAGACGCTCGTCTCTAACATGGACCCAATGATCTATACAGTACAAATAAATCCAGGCTGCTCACCATCATTTAATTTAATTAATTTAATAGCAAAACAAATATCCACAACATTTCAGGAGGGAAACTACCTCCCTTAATCAGGTTTAACCTTTCCTATGATCAATAGGCACATAAAGCTCTAATTTGTGCACTGATTTGTAGAATTCTACTACAATATTTTCTTAGATACAACTTTTAGTATCTCATACAATATTTTGCCGGCTATTCACATTTCTGTTGTAGCTGTTTTTGCTCTCAGTCTTGTTTTCGACCTCTGTTCCTTTGGATTACTTTTGACTGATGAAAGTGGAAAGAACAGCTTAAGCAGTAGCGTGTGTTTACCAACCATATGTGAATGCTGAAGTGAATCACAGGAATTTGTATTCCTCATAAATCATCTGCTGTACCTGATATCCGCCACTCTGTTTTGTAAGGTTCTGCCAAAAGCTGTTCCGTTTGAGGAATATTCCCATGCATTTCAGCTATGCAGGTCTACCACTATTTCGCTATGGAAAAAAAGGGATTTCTCTTCATGAAATTCTTGTGGTTCTTTTAACTTGAGAAGGACACCACAGGCCAGGTTAGCTCACAAAACTTAAAGCAAACTTCAGCTGAGTTTCTAATAAATTCTGTCATAATTTTCATTTTCTTTTCACGTCATATTTCTTTCTATATGATTCAACTCATTTAATGGCATATTTAACAAAGTGCAAATTCACCAGCAAAAGAGAATTCACCACACTTTTGTGTGGGGACAATTTTCCCATTCTGTAATGAAGACAGTTTTGCTTATTCTCTAAATGACAACTTACCCACTGTGTAATAAAGACAATTCTCCGCGATGTGATGAATATTCACATAGTGATTTCTGTGCACAGTCAGAGGAAGGAGTGGGGTAGTGTCATAGAAAATTCACCATAAAAAGCAGTATTTTCATGAAGTGACCTCATCTTTACATATCTTCATACTAGAAATATGCTTTTCATTTAAAAAAATTACAACGTCGCTATTTTATGTCATTATGTCATTTTGGTCACCCGTTGTTTTTCACATTCATTTGAATGGTAGACAATTTTGGGGATGTGTTTGCACTTTGTAGCCGCATTTTCTAAACCTTCTTAGGGATACAGATATCAAAAAAGATTGATAGAAATAAATCGAATCGAAAAACACAGCTAAAAAAACTAAATATCATCCTTTGTAAACGCAACTTAGACTTTTTTTTAAGTACAGATTGAAAATATAGTAATTCTAAATGCATTTTAGTCATTTTCATTTTTTCGCGTTAAAGTCCATTTAACAACTTTGGGCTAAATGTATTAGATTTGGAAACACCGCCTGGGGGGGGAATTCACCAAAGTGCGAAGTGAGGTCCGGATACTTCGCCTCACTTCGTACTGACTGACTGAAATGACTGTTATGCGCTTGCTGATGTCCTGCATGCGGACATCAGCGAACGCATTTAAGGGATTCCAGTCTCGGCGAGGCAACAGTAGGAAGTAGGGGGTACTGTTATCCTATATAACTGTTGTTCTTAGCTCTGAGGCAAGCCTCAATTATGAGGCACACTTTTAGTGAGACCCAAAAGGGAGCCTTATAGCATTTAATCCTATAGTGTAATTGTTCAGTATTTCCTTTTTTGTAATATTCTGTTGATCCGTACATTGCAGTGGCCTTTTAGAATAACTACATATTCATTATTTTGGGGGCTGATGTATGGAATTTTAAGCAGTAGCAACAAGTTGTGTGACTGTCACCCAGTTTTTGGGGTACCGCTGATATTTAAGTAGTGGCGAAACTTGGGTATGACGATCCTGAAAGTTCTTGTTATAATATTTAGTGCCAGCTCAGTGCCTGATAAATTTGTTTTATTATGTGTTATCAATATGCAATGTGTTTAACCAGTTACCAGAAAGAGTTGACCATGGAGATACTGAGGCTTAGCTGAAAAAAGTTTTAGAACTACTGCTTTATAATACTCTCTGCTATTTCCTGAAAAAATGAACATTTACACCTTAAAAAGCCTTTTTATCCACTTTAGAATTGTTTGACAAAACAGATGATGAAGGAAGGTACTTACCCCTTGAAATATTTTTCTGTTATACCAGATCTTTGCAGTGGAGGTAGCCATTTCACTCCCTCCTCCACCATTGAAAAATGCTTCGGGAGTCACAAAGGGGTAGGTGCGCATACGCTCCCGATCACTTGACCTTCTGACGTCCCATCACAAGATGCGTTGGAGGTCATGGGCGAGTTACAAGCTCAGAGCCAGACAACGAGACCAAAGAGCCACAGTTTGCCAACCGCTGTGTTATACAATGCTCAAAGATTCAGTAAAAAAAATGGTTTATACACAATAAATGTATTTGTATTGGCAGGCAGTTCTTTTTCTCCGTTAAACAGTTTTTCTTATTTCTTTTAGAATTTCAGCTCTTACTTTTGTATTACCTGCAACCCATTTCAGGTTGTTGTGTTATAATGGAGATTGTTCAGGAAGACTAAAATTCCCATGATTATCAACATTTTTTATAGCTATTATTTTAAGCAAGAAAGTGAGATGATGGTGTCTTTGAGATATAAAAGTCTACTAGCTGATTATAAGAACTAGATGATTATCAGGTTAGAAATGACACAAAGTTTCATGCAAATTCCAGTGCTTCTGTAAAAATAAATAATAATTGAATGGCCTCAAATATACAAGATCTATGAATTAAGAAGAAATTGAACTATTCATTTGTGAAATGGTTTTTTTTTTACTTTAATTTCTAATACTTCCATTGTACCTATAAATGTTCAAAATAATTGCTTAGAATAATGATTTCTTTCAGAATGCAATTGCAATACAATTAAATATGTTTATATATATATACAGTATATATATATATATATTGTAATGAGTATAGCGGTGTGCTGTGTGAGGGAAGGTATGTTTCCCCAACAGTCTGTTCCTATGGCTGGAGTACAGCCCAGTTCTTGAGATTAGCTCCAGCTGAAGAGTAAACCTGTGTTAAAAGGCAGGTGGGAAAGCCTTGGTGTGGGGAGTTGATGTTGCTGAATGAGGAAGCTCTGTTCTGTGGATGGTGCTCTGAGAGACACAGAAACCTGTGGAAAAGCCCCTGTTATAGAATTGTGGCTGGACTGCACCTTGAGACCCTAAGGAGAGTGATTCCATGAGAGGGGGAGGTATATTTTGTTATAACTCTGAACTGTATGAGTTGCCGTTTCCCATTGTATTTTTGAGAAGGGACGTTTCACAGTGGAACATTGGTTTTCAATTGGGATTGTTTTTTACTTTTTGCCAAAAAAGGCTGTGTTTAAGTTCATTTTGTGTAAATAAAAGCAGAATGCTTCAGAAAGTCACTGTTTGCGGTATGTTAATCCCAAAAGACTGCTAAAGCCTTTCAGTGATTCCCTACAATATATACTGTATATATAGTCTCTGCCATGCCATTCTGGTTAATCTACAGACAATAGCATTTGGTTGTATAGATCACATAATAAAGTAACAATAAATATTATTTATTAAATCTAATATTATAGTATGTTTCTGTCTTGATAGAACATTTACATCACATCAGCAGTAAAATTTGGGAAAGTTATTTGTTTTAGACATAAAAATGGAGGTGGATATCATGACAATTATTAAAAATTATTTTTTTTCTCCTTAAGTTTATTTTGGAATATCTAGTATGTGTGGTTCTTTATTCAATTATCTTTAATTTTATCCTAAGACATAAATTATTTTCGCTGTTTTTGTCCATGTGAGATAACAATAGACTGTTGTAGAACTCTAGGATCTAATACGTTATTCCAATATATTATTGAATATGTTAACTTAAAAAAATACAAAAAAAATGTAAAAAAATAAAGAGATGTAAATCTGCAATGTAAGTGATATTCTTTTTATTAGGATATTTATTTCTGTTCTGGTATGCTAGAAATAAATAACTGAAATTGTTCATTTGTTTCTAACAAAACATATGAATTTATATGTGGATGCGTGTTAAATGAACATGGATTTCCAACAAGGACAACATGATTTCTGCTTATTAAAAGGAGACCTAAAGGTATATATTTAAAAAAAAAATGTATTAAAAAACTGACCTTCTATTGAGATGAATTGTTACAGTTACAGTCACTGTGCTGTATTTACCTGACACCGATGCTTACTTCACAGCGCAGGCTGACACAGAAGCCAGCGAGAAGCTCCTCCTACTTGGTTGTACTGGCCTCACACATCATCACGCTCATTGTGGGGAGTGTTTTCATTGGCCCCCACAATGAACGTTATGATGTTGAATCCATTTTTCACCGCCAGTACAACCAAGTGGGAGGAGCTTCGCTCTGGCTTCTGTGTCAGCCTGCGCTGTGAAGTCAGCATTGGTGCAAGGTAAATACAGCTCAGTTCATGCTGTGACTGTAACAATTAATTTTAATATAAGGTCAGTTTTTTAATGTCTTTTTTATTTTATACCATTAGTTCTCCATTAAGATGATCGGAACCAGGCTACTTCTACAGTACAGTATGCCAGATGTTGCACGAGAGATCCAAATGGTTTAACCCTTACATGGACCTGTCTGCTAGTAAATTCCAATGAAGAAAGATAATCACATCAGTTAATGAACTACTATATTAGCCTTCATTATTGTACATTTTCTGCTATCTTTCCAATTATTTTTTTTCTCTACTTATAGTTCATTAATATTTGGGGCAAGTAACATTGTAAGCAACCTAAAGCTATAATAAATCAGTTTATTGCCTTGTTTAACCGTGTGTGTATATTTCTTGATTCCCGTGACCTGTGTTGTTTATTTTGGCCAAACAACAACTTTTCACATGTTAATTAAACATATGATTATCTGTCCAGAATAATATCTGGTATAAAAATCATTTTGTAAAGATGGAAAGAAGGAAGAATAATTTATTGGAAGGTGCAAATCTGGGCGTATTATTGTATTTTTCTTTTCTTTACACTTTGTCCCTTTTGCGTTTCTGGGTGGTTGAAAAATCTGTTGAGAATATCTAGAGATTTTTTTTTTAACCTTTCTTGCCTACACAGGTGTCTTAGGATAACGGTATAATAAATCCCCCACTTTTCCTAGAAATTCAGAATATGTTGCTATGTTTAATAATCACAGCTGTGTGTGAAGAAAAAAAAACCAACAGAAATAATGGCGGAAACACATAAAAAATATATATATTTTTTTTATGTTCATTCTGTGGGAGGAATGAAAAATGAGATATAATTAGTAGTTCGCAAAATATTACAAAGCTTTGGGACTGAACAGATATAGAGCAGCTCTGGGCAGAAGTTACTCTGGGATGAGTTGCTGCTACAAATGTATTTAAATTAATGAAAGGAAATCAGCCATCAGCTCCAATAAGAATGTCCAGTATATTCAGACATTTCATGCTGAAGTATGTATGTAGATACATTTTTCTTTATATAGCGCCACTAGGTTACACAGTGATGTACAGTACAACAATACAGTTATAATACAGACATGGGAAAAGTGCTTAACAAGTAAACAAGTGAAGTAAATTACAAGCATATAATCAAGAAAATTCAATACTCTAAGCGCCAGGCCATGATTGTAACAAGAGGATGGAGGACCCTGCCCCAAAGAACTTCCAATCTACATAGGAGAAAAACTTACATAAACAGAAGGATAACAAGTGCAGTAACATAAAGTGTCAGTTCATTAGCCTATAGGTGCCAATTAAATACAAAAATAAATACAAAATAGAATAAATAGTTGCTTAAATATAGACATGAAAACCAGTGCTAGTGCTCCAAGAGGTAATATTTTAATTTAGATTTGAAGATATTGATGGATTGCTCTTGGCAGAGGTAGAGGGGTATAGAATGGGCAGTCTTGGTGAGGGGTTCCCGAAGGGGGTTGCCTTGTGAAGAACAGAGTTGATGGCTAGGAGTATATGAGTAAACAAAAGTAGGACACTGTAAATAATATGTTTTTCAACTGGGAGCCATGGAGTAGACAGGAGTTGGGAGGGAGACTTCTGGGGAAAGAGGAATATGATTCAAGCATCAGAGTTTTGAATAGACTGGTGCAGTGAAAGATGGGAAACTTGAACGTTACTTTAATACTGTAAGTATAACAAGGGGGCATCCTCTACGTTTAGAAGAAAGAAAGTTTCTGCATCTACATAGAAGGGGATTTTTTACTGTAAGAACAGTGAGGTTATGGAACTCTCTGCCTGAAGAAGTTGTTATGGTTAATTCCATTAAAGAGTTCAAAACTGGTTTGGATGCTTTCCTTCAGTGTAAGAATATTACAAGTTATGGGTAATAGATAACTGAAGGTGGGACCTTGATCCAGGGAATTAATTATTCTGATTGCCATATTTGGAGTCGGGAAGGAATTTTTTCCCTAATATGAGGATAATTGGCTCTTGCCTCATGGGTTTTTGCCTTCCTCTGGATCAACATTGCAGGAAAATAGGCTGAACTGGATGGACTTGTGTCTTTTTTCAGCCTTATAAACTATGTTACTATGTTACTATGTTACATGTATTGATGTACCAATTCATTAGTTGTAAGAGATAAATTAAATACAACATGAAGTTTATCACATGAAATTGAATGCTGGGGAGAGAGAAAATTTAAAAAAAAAACAAAAGAAAACGTAATTATTAAGGTTTTGTAGTTACAATGATCATCAATTATGTAGGCTAGATTAGATAGATAGATAGATAGATAGATAGATAGATAGATAGATAGATAGATAGATAGATAGATAGATAGATAGATACAGATAGATAGATACAGATAGATAGATAGATAGATAGATAGATAGATAGATAGATAGATAGATAGATAGATAACACACTTAAAAGGAAGAGTCCAGTCTTTTTCATTGTAGCTGTCACTGTTATATGTATTTTTACAATATATATTTTACTTAATTTCAGCGGTCTTTAATTTAGGCCACTTTTTACAGAAGCCCCTAGTTTCTCACCTTCTTCAGCTGAGCGGTTTGAAGTTTCATGTCTGCAGCATGATCCATGGCTTTGAGAATTCTGAATAAACAGTCATAAAGAAGCAAGTTTCTGATTGGTTATTCATTCCCAATCATTTCATTCAAATCTCTGACTAAAAATTACAAAATAGGCTTCTAAACCTTTAGGTGAGAGAGAAAGTAGAAGCTTCAGAAAGTGGCTGTAAATGGAAAAAAAAAGATTAAAATAAGTAAAAATTATAATACTGTTCCTTTAAAAAACAAAATTAAAATAAAGTTCCTTTGTATCCATAGTATGTCTAAGTTTCCACCATGTCAGGATACTTCTTTATTGTAAGTCCTCACACAAATTTTAGAGAACATTTGGGATCATTTCGGAATATAGCTAATCCCAAATGTTCTCTTAATTACTTATATAGCCAGAATGTTATTAGTAACTCAAATGACTTTATATCCATTAAGACCTCTTACATCCTGCAATGTTTCCTCTATTTCATATTACTGTTTTCAGCAGCATTAAAAACACAACCTTGGAAAATGTGAAACTGCCTCATGTGACTGATGCAATTTTAATGTGTTGTAATGAGATTTGAGTCAGAAACAATGCCATGTAAATTGAATCAGATATTTAAAAAAAAAAAAAAAAAAAAAAAAAAAAATTCCATTTTCATGTGATTTTAATATAAAAATATAGGGGAAATGACTACTAGGAATGAGCCAAAGTTGCAGCATATTTCTAATCAGTTGGACACCCTCAAATAGTACACATAATAGAATGTGCAAGTACCACAATGTCATATGGTAAAATGTTAAAGAATAATCTCAATGTCAAGATGAATTTTGCTTTTGCATATTCAGTCATTATCGGGATTTGGTCTCTGGTTCAGGATTTCCATTGCTAGCCAGGTTATTTAAGGTCACTAAGTCCTTATTCTTCCCCAGAGTAATATATTCCAGACTACTAAATAATGAGAACTGTCATAAGACCCACCCAGCTGCTCTACGACCCAACAGAACCCAGTAGCACCCATCAGCCTTTGCAAAGCCTAAAGTTAGCAGTGTTCTACTTGAAACATTTTTCACTGCAAATCACAGTTAATATGTCATAGTCTCAGTAGCTTTCAGCAGCAGCTGTAAAGGACTCCTCCAGAATAAGAGTTAATCAAAACTTATAGTTCTATGTAAATTGCTGCAAGTCACAGCCTGGTGTTCCCAAACACCTGTGGTTCCAGCAACACAATCTTCCTTTTTAAGTAGCCATTCACCATGTTTCCTTGCAAACCCCTTTCCTTGTCAGGCAGCTGGGGTAAAGAGAGTCTTCTTATACTTAGCATTTGACAAGGCCTTCACCTGTTCAAGAGCTTTAACAAATATCTGAAACATTCAAGTGGTAAAGATGTCAAAGAAACATTCAGTGGAATGTATCAATGGGGGCAACCATTTGCTGAGCTCTAGTAAAACCATAGCATCCAGGTTGAATAAATAAATTATGAATTCATTAAAGTTATATTGTTAGCATAAATGTTGTGGAAATAAACTTTTTGAAGAGATTTTCTTGAGACCCAATCTTTGTGTCATCAGAAAATGTGTTAATAACAGGGATAAGTGGTTAGTGTGGCAAGCCTGACTTCCCAGAAACTTTCAGCAAGGGAAAGTAACCCATGATCACTTGTTACTTGAGGTACCCTAAGGGGACAATGTATTAACGTGTATTAGCACAGTATTAACAAAAGCAATACTATATGCAAAAAACATGGGGTAAACAAAGGAAACAATGGGGAAATTTTCTTAAAAAATTAGAGATGAGAAAATTAGGGGCATAGCTATTCAAGGGATTCTATATTGTACAGGTTCTCCCTGGGTCTGAGATGGGTGATGTAGTTCTTAATAAAGGGCAGGTTCCTTCATTGAAGAACCGTGAAGTCTCCCAAAAAATATATTCACAATTAGGGAAAGGAAGAAGCCACGCACACACAGCTGTGCTGCAACCCTTTATTGGGTAAAAGTGAAAACACTACATGATTCGGGCATTCTACCCTTTATCAAGTGATGCCTGAAACATGTAGTGTTTACCCAATAAAGGGTTGCAGCACAGCTGCTTGTGCATGGTTTCTTCCTTTCCCAAATTGTGAATATTCAAGGGATTGCAGAATGTCCCAAACTTATTTTTTGATTTCTGAGATATCCTTTTATTTTGCATTTCAGCCACAACATTATTTGAAGACAACTGGTCCTTTATTTAATAAGTAAGTGTTTACAAATGAGACAGGTTTGTTAGCTTAGTTGCCTGTTGCAATACACTCACTGTGATATTTACTTATATACTGTACCTATTTAATAAGACAGGGTATATTAAGTATGAGAATTCAGGAAAATATTATATTTGAGAAGAAAATACTGTGTGAAGTTTCTGTACAATGACACATGTTAAGACTTTTTTTTCACAACCCATTAAATTATTGTACGATAAGCAGTTTAACCCAGAAAACACACAATATTCTGCTTACAGTATGTGAAAACTACATAAATGAGGTTCCCACGGAACCTGATTTCTTTCTTCCTTGTCTCTTGTGACCGAGCAGGTTCAGCTTTCTGAGTTAAAAAAAGGTCAGAATATGTGCATCATTAAATGCTATAACGTGAAGCATTTTAATAGGGTGTTTAAATACATTATTATATTCTAAACATATGCATTATCAGCTAGGTAGCTAAGTAATGTGACAACAACACTATGTGATACATAATTCAGTGATACCAACAATGACCCCATTATATATGTGAACACAGATAAAATGATAATATAGTATGAGGAGGTATGTACCAACTTAAAGCTCAGGGGGTTATTCACAAAGGTGCGAATTCTACTGTCAAATTCACAAACAGCGGATTCCCATAGTAAATCCACGACAATTTCCCCATTGTAAACTCGCGACAATTTTTAATGTTAAGATTGCGATAATTTTCCCATAATAAAGTCGCGACAATATTCTCATTATAAAGACGCGACTGCGACAGTAGCAGCCTGTTGCGACTGTCTTTATCTTGCGAATTCACACCTATACGCAACAATTCGGACTTTAGTGAATAACCCTATATATCTTTGGCAATTACTATTGAACACATTAAATCATATCATATTTCTGATATCTCTAAAATGGACAAAATAGACACTATACAAAAAGGGTATGGATCATTATGCAGCAGATAAATGTCAAATCTCCCATTAGCTCAGATCAAATTGTTCCATGTAACTAGTAGTGCTAACATACTCCTTTTCAAAGTCTGATAAGGTGGTATTAGCGATTTCCATTCTTCCGTCACTAATCTTTGGCTGGAAGTGTAGATCACAGAGTTGGGTGTGGACATAAAAAATGGCATGTTCAGAAATTATAATGGGGATATGTAATGGTTGGAAGCAGGACTGCTTGGTTGACCCGCCCTGACCTGGCTACATTTCCTCATTGCATGTATGTTTATAGTTGAGTATCCCTATAAATTTTTGTCTGGAACCTCCAACAAGTCACTTGTTTTTTTTTTTTCACTCAAAATCAACTAGTGTCATTTACAGAAATCTATAGATGTATCTGAGCTAGCATTGTTATTAATCAGTTTGTCATAAGATTACTTTCACAAAATATGACAAACAAGACAATGGGAAATTTACAAAAGTCGAAAATCAGGTGAAAACGGGCAAAAGAGTACAAAAAAAAAATTAAAATTAAATTTTAAAAAATTAAAAATGATGTCATCCATTTTCACCCAATTATTGGGTGAAAAATGGCTGAAATTGAGCAAACAATGGGTGCAAGAAGTAATGTTTGACCTTTTCACCCATTTTCACTGATTTTTAGGCAAAAAAAGTTAAAAAAAATCATTTTTGACAAGTAAATTAGGGCGAAACGATCACCCAAAGTTAAATTCTGATTGCCCAAAATGAAATTTTGAGCAATCGATTGAAATTCTGATCGTGCGATTGGGAATTGATCAAAATTCCGATCGTGCAGTAAAAATGCCGATCGTGTGGTAACTTCGGGCGATCGTTTCGCCCTTATTAAATTTCGCCCTTAGTGAGTAAAGATAATTCATTACAAAAAATATAGATTTACATGCAAGTCCCAGGAAGAAAGTCCTGCTAACACATCAGTATAGAAACGTTGGTAGTTATGTGTCAAACCACCAATATATAGTTGATAATGAACTATCCCAAATGATTTTGTAATTCTTTCTCATTGAACAAGAAACTAAAATAGATTTACATGTGATTACTGAATAGATCCCGCATGCAATTAATCATGCAGTTGTGTAAATAAGTAGTGTAAACCCTAGAGAAAATATATGCGATAGAAAAGGACCTTTATGTTACAACTTTAAATCCAGCAGATGTTTCTGACAATCTGTAAATTACAGTGATTTCAAGGCTATATGGATCTGAACACTGTAACACACTCTCAAAGGTATATGATTAATAATAATATATTTTATACTGTGTATCAAACAAGTACCCTATGGAAAAAAGGAGCTTCAAAAATAAGTACAGCATGGAAACCTTTATGAAGAATGCAATAATTAACTATAATCTTACATGTTTCTTAGATGTTTTGATTATATCAAGCGTATTGCACAAATGCAAAAAAAAAGAACAGCATTTCTACCTCGAAAATAACACACAGGCATTCCTATCTAGGTCCATAAGAAGCTAATTATGCCAAATCAACTGATGAAGATCCAGAAATGCAATCTGCTTTATCCAAAATAGACTTGAAGATGTAGATTCAGATAATGAAAGTCTAGTATAGAACAGCTGTAGTTTAGCAGTCACATATTGTATTAAATAAATACATTCCACATGCGACGTATCCCCTTGCCCTTCATGGGAGCAAATCTTCAAAACAAAATTTGGGATTCGAAAGATAGAACTGTCCTATTTCTCTAAGGTGGAAATGGAGTTGGTTCTGATTTATCCAGTTTACATAAAACAATGTGATGCCTTGAGTGAAATATCCTGCAGGTGGTGGACGGAGTGAAAATACTCTCCTCACATTTTAGCTGGAATTTATTCATCGTTTTGTACAATGTATGGCCAACTAATGACTGAATTTCCCTGATCCACACTTTTTCATGGTCAAATGGATATTGATAAGAGCAGCAGAATCATACAGTAGATAGGCCAAATTTCTCATGGAACTGTTTGTCAGGCCAGTGGACAATCAGATGGATCTGCACAGTTCATGGCCAGATTAAGAGGGGAATTCACCATTGTGCGAAGTGAGGTCCGAATCCTTCGCCTCACTTTGCACATGGTGTTATGCGCTCGCTGATTTCCTGCACGTGGACATCAGTGAACGCATTAAGGGATTCCAGTCTCGGCGAGAAAAATCGATGTATATGACATCCAGTGACTCTAACTTCCTCTTAGTTGTTTTTATTCATTTATTTATATTAATTGATTTTGGCTGAGTGCCTCTGCTCCAAGTGCTTGTGTTTCTTTATTGCAATAACCATTCTGCAAAATCAGTGAGCCTAAATCTGTCTTTTTAACACTTCTTACTAGGTGGACAATAAATATAAAGCACTTTATTTATAGACTTTAGTGTCTCTTTAAAGTACAAATTTGACAGTCAAAGTGAGTTCCCACCACTTCATGTTGCTGCGCTCTGACGGATGCAAATTTGCCACTCATTATTCTCTAAGCAACAGATTCCCTTGGCAAAAAAGAGAACGTCATTGGATGTATAGTCATGTAGTGATGTGACTTGTAGTGATGCAAAATTTGATCACGTGAAGTGATGTCATCTTTGTAATGTAACTTTCACTGTTTCAAGTCAATAATACATCCCTATGCTTGCAGTATTCCTAGTTCATGTTGTCATTTGCTCACTAAAATATCATGACGCCAAACTTATTTAAACAAAAAAAATACGGTGGAAGCACAATATATTTTTTAATCCATTTGTTTCTTTCTGTGTTCAGCTTGATGAAATACTGAAGCTAACTCACCATAAACAAAGGATAGCACAACAGCCTGTAAGGCATCTTTATGAGTCTTCTAGTTCCTTAATTGCAGAATAATTATTCAAGTACAGGAGAAAGTGAACTGCAATTTATGAGCCCATAAATTGCTATGTGAGCTGCTGCACTGCCTTAGGTTTGCAGTGCCTACTATTCACATTGTTCAAATCCTTGACTACAGTTGCTAGATGATTTTAGGATTTTTCAAATATGCATTCAGGTTTCGTGATCAAACAGCGGAGTTTTCTTTTACTTCTTCTTGATGTTTGAATTTTTACTTTCCCTTCACAGCCTGACCTTGATAAGAAAAGCACGTGTTCCATCTAACCTGAAGCACCTACATTTAAAGCTCGGGGGCTGAACAAATGTGACACTACATCTGCCATTGTAACCTATTAGGATTAGGATTACTTGTTCGGCATACTTAGTGCTTTAACTAATTTATCTAATACACCATTTGTATGCTAACTTTGAGAACACCTTAATCAGTGTTAATTAAAAATCATTTTTTTTGTTTCTTTAGTATGCACATAGACCCTTGCTTCATCCAGTCATCATCAAACTACTTTAGAAATCATTTATTTTTCATCTTTCATCATCAAGCTTCTAAAGTCATCAGCGTATAGCTTTGATTATTATTAAAATGATGCTAGGATGTTTTGAAGATTACTTTAGCACTTTAGCGAGTTGCAACTACTAAAGCAATTTTTTGTGATTAATCTAGAGTCATCGCATTCATATATTTTGGCCTATACCCTTTCTTCAGGATGGTTTCTGATTACATAAACACAATATTAATAACATATTATATATTGGGGTTATTTATCAAGCATTTTGGGGATTTTTAAAGATCGAAAATAACTTTATGATATAAAAAAAATGCATAAAAAAGTTATTTCTTACATGGCAAAAAGAGTATTTTTAAATAGGCAATACCAATATAATGAAATAAAGACTGTTCCTCCAGCAACAGGCCTTTAAAAAACCTTTTCGACTTTGATAAATATCCCCAATGACTAAAGGATTTCGATCATTTGGTGAATATTCCAGGAAGATCATCCTGTTTTACTTGAGATGGTACAGGTAGTTGTCATGTTAGGAGAGTTAATCTTCATATAGTCTCATTGTTTTACTGTTAATTTTCATTTCTCTGTACATTTCAACTTCCCGGATTTAAGGATCAATAAAAATGTTTCCCATCGAAATGAACTGATACTGATAAATATCAATCGGTTGAAAGCAGCACACTTTGCAATGTTTTTTCCTATTAGGGTCACTCCCTTTACAGAGCCATATTAATATATTTTTTCAAAGGAAAACTTTTTCGACTGTGTCAGGACCAACTCCATAGGGAATAACGGGTTTATGCCAACCTGGGGGAGTTGGACATCTTTGGGTGACAAATCTGTCTTAGAACTGCTTAATAAATAGGTGAAAATGTCAATATTTTTCCAAATTGGCTGTTTCTGCTACATTAGCTACTCAAAAAATGCATCAGCCTTAATAAATATAGCAAAATGTTGCAAAATCCACCAGTGTGATCAAAAACCCACTATGATAAATATGTTACAAATGGTCATTGCCTTCATTGCGATTGCCCTTTAAAAAATAATAAGGTGCGATAATGCTGTAAAATGAATTTTAGTGTTTAGTGTGACCGCCAGCCAACCTCCATTTGTATATTGATTCACTTCTGCTTTTCTGTTTTTCTGTTTTGTAATATGTATTTATAAGGTTTATATCAAGAATGAGTTCATTCTAAACTCCAGTACAAGAAGTTCAGCAGCTCAACTGTGAGCAAGAAAGCTAAAAATATCCATCTTAATATTATCATGAAAGGTTTATGAGGGACTGAAATAAGAGTTTTGCTTCACAAAGTAAAAATAAACATGAATAATGCAGCTTATCTGACTGAAATGCTATATTTTTTTTTGTATTCACCTAAATTTAATTTAGTTTACATAATAGATGAAGAAGGTCATGTAGTGGAATTGTGAAAGATTACACAAAAGAAAATGAAAGTTTAGGAAAATTTGGCTGAAAAAAAGCCCTAATTCCTTATTTATGCACATGGATTAAGGTTCCAACTCAATGGTGCATCAGCCTTATAACAGAAGAAGCTGACAATATTAAAGTTGTCCTGCAGCTTGAGATGTTTATATACTCCAATTTTTAACCCATCATTTGGCCACTGTTTATGTTATAGGGACCATACATTGTAAAAAAAAATAGTTTTTTTTAAATAGGGATCATAAGGGAGAAACCGAAATCTGTATCTGTAGTTTAGGGTTTCATGTTTTGTATTTAGCTGCAAGAAACTAAAACCAAACCCAACACCATTCTGCATGCGGTTACTAATTATCTCTGAGGCATAGTCCAGTACTACTCAGAGATAGTGCAGTCCATTAGATTCCCTGCACACATGCATAGTGAGCAAGTTCTGTAAGACTGAAGTCTTCAACCAGTTTTCAGCAATTTCTCTTGTTATTATTTGTCTGCTAAAATTCAGAAGTTTGATTGCTTCAGGAGATTTGGGATTCCATCAAACTCCCAGGTCATATGCACAGCTACTTTTTACAGCAGAGGCTATTTGTAATTTCCATCTACTACTAGTTTTAAACTAAAATTGTTGACATTGGGAGAACATTTGGAACACTTATTCAAAGTTCCTTTCATTTCCTGCATTATTAAGTCAAGATGTTCAGGAAGGATACTCTATAAATCCCCAATGTACACACGTGCAGTGACTTTCAGCAGAGAATAGGCCAATTCCCAGTTTTTTTTTATACAATTTCTTCTAAAGTTCATTTGTTTACAAGGATTGCAGTTTGAAAATAAGTATGGATAGAATGAATATGGCTTTAGGATCCAGCAGGTTCCTAATAAAAATAAGTTCTACAAAGAAAGTTAAAAGAAAAGAATTGCAATATCCAGCTTTAACTAACCCCTGCATTAACAAGAAAAGGCTAAGATTTGTCAAATAATTAATTCCTTGTCTACTTAAGCCATGGGACATCTAAAGTAGGGACTTCTCTTTCATTCTCATTGCTGCATTATCAGGAGAGAATCAAGGAGAAGATGAAAAATCTGTTGTTGTGACCTTTGTACAGTGTGTCTGCTGTCTTCCCCAATCTTTAATTCAATGTCCAATTTAGATCATGATATGAAAGATGCAGAGGACAGCGGGGATTTGAATTCTACTATTAAGAAGCAGTAACAAGATATAACTATATTGCAGTTAAAGGAGTCAATAAAAAGTTTGCGCTATAGCTAAAGATAGAAGATCTGTGTATATTGTTGGGTTCACCTCCTATTTGCTTAGATACAAACATCAAAATGCTGAAAAACTGTTTATGGATTGGTGCACTGCTGAAATAATTTATCAGATATAAAAGGGCCTCATTGACAAAATTCATCTCATTACAATTCAAGTGGCATTGCCAAAGTAGATACAAATTTGCTTCTCAGGATTGGCCAAGTGGAAAAAACACTTGCTGAATAGGTGGAGATGCATAGTGTGGCATAGTCAGTCAGATAGAAGTAGGTTGAGAAGTCATGCAGAGTGAGGTGAATTCGATAAGGGAAGTGCAGTGACATCAGTCTCATCATATCCTACTAACTGTATTCTGCAAATATTCTATTTCCATATCATCTTGTCTGTAGGTCATATTAATTACAGTCCCCACTGTCACTTTTGAAGAAATAGTTGTCTTACCCAGCACTGGAGCCCTGCCATCAACCCTAAAACTCACCAGTCTGAAATGGCAAAGTCAAAGAGGTCAATTTGGAGCAGTTCTTCTAGTCATATTCATACCTTCAACACACTCCTCCTCTTAATCAATAGTAAAAGTGCCTGTGCAGGTGCACGCAAAGGGATGTGAAGAGCTCTGGAAGTTTGCGACTAGCGTAGTTTCCCAAATTTGTAGTATGTTTGACACTTTGCAGAGTTTAGTAAATAAGTGACAATGGGAAAGTGGTAAATAGGCATGAAGTCACAACTCTACATTACTATTCAATGAGGCCCAAAGAGTGTTGAATTTGGAGCTTAAGTCTCAAGGTATATCAGTCTATAAAATGTCTATAAAATCAGAAGTGATTATAATTATAAAATTCCCAATAAAGCAATGCAGACACTTGATATCACCTCGTTTAAAAACAAGAAATGACCATAACTAATGTAAGGCTGTGTGGAATTAAGCACAAAGAGTCAATGGCTCCCCTCCCCTCAAGCCTCTCTTTTAATATGGAATGTGTCAGTTTAACATACATGGCAACATTCTGCTTACAGAGCAAGGCATTAAAATTACATTATGCAAATCCATGCTTATTTTTACTGGAAAAAAATTGTTTTTTTTTCAGGAATGGTTAGTTTTTTTTATATAGAAAACTTCCAGATGTGTTAGTTAAAAATAGCAAATGGGAAGATAAACTGTAACAAGGCATGTTAGAGGTATGATTCTGAACTGAGTTGTTTACTATTGAGTACAAGGCAATGGTTAGGAATAAGGACTGGATGGTGAAGTTGCTGGGATTGAATTACCTGCTGAGTCTAGATGCTTGTGTTAGAAACAAAAGGGCTGGGGAACCTACAAACCTGATACAAAATATCTATGTTGGTATGGTATGCTGACATTGCTTTCCGATGTACTGCTATATGTAAATCAATATGTCTCTCTTTGGTAAGCGGGAGTATTGAACTGCAGTGGTCATTCCACAGAGGATTCTGGGAGATGAAGTGCTGGGGAACCTAACAAACCTGATACACAATATCTATGTTGGTATGGTATGCTGACATTACTTTCCAATGTACTGCTATATGTAAATCAATCTGTCTCTCTTTGGTATGCGGGAGTATTGAACTGCAGTGGTCATTCCACAGAGGATTCTGGGAGATGAAGGCACCTTGGCTATAAAACAGAATGACACAAAAAGTATATCTAAGAAATTGATTTCCTGGTACCTAACTGTATTTAAACCGAATATTTCTTTATTTACATTAGAGCCTCAGGGGTTCACATGCTTTCTCATTCAACCATCTATCATTTTTCTCTTTTACGCCCAGCTTTTCTTTCCCTCCAAATCAGATAAACTTTAGTGTCAAAACAAATATGCCAGAATGGTTTCCAAGTCCTGCATAAGGCTGGGACAAGTAAAGTAAACTATATGCGCAATAGTTGAACTTGTTAGAAAGTAATGTTTGAAAACAAGATTCTTTTTTTTTTTTTGTTTGTTTAATCATTGATCACAGAATCCCACACACCAATGAAAACCAAACCATTATAAATCCTGGTGTTCAGAACAAGCTGACAACATGTTTATCCAACTATAAATCCCAAATCTAAACCCCAGTGGCTTTTCTTTTATAACAGATCTCCCAAACTGAAAACAACTAGTTCAGCTGAGCAAATGAAAGGGGTGTGGACCAGGGACCACTGGAAGCCACATATAAAATCCTTTAAAAATTCCAGAATTGATGGGATAAATAAAGCCTCTTAGTACATCTGTGGCTATTGTGAGGGAGTAGTGTTAAATTAGCCCAGGTACAGGTTAGTGGCTAATTTAAAAGATAGCTGGGGACTGAGTCATTGCGTCAGGCATTTGGATGTTGGAAGCTGAGAGCTGTGTTTGTGGCCAGTGCTGTAAAATTCTTGGGAGAAAAGCCAGGGTCTATGGAAAAGTAGGAAAGTGTTTGTATAACAAAGAACCCAAAGAGGTAATCCAGGAAAGGGGAAGATATTCCCTAAGGATTTATATTCTAATAGTCTTGTTTAAACTCATATTGCCAAGAATGGCCAGCTTTTAAATTAATAGTGTGAATAAACACTAATTTCTTAAGAAACTCGATGTATACTACATCAGCATTTGAGTGATTCACCACATCATATAGATGACAAAGGATAGGGAAATGTTTGGCTGAATGTCATCTCAACCAATGAACAGGTCAGAGTCAAGAAATATTTATTATCCGGATCCAGATCTAATTTTTAAAGTTCCTAGAGGTACCACTGTGGGGGTAAAAGAAGATGTAGCTGTGTTATATATGTTGAATTTCTCAGCTTCAAAAACTCTGCACCCCATATTCTGCAAAACTACAATCTCCAGCATTCTTCTTATAGCTAATGCAATGCAGGGAAACGAGGGATGTGTTTACTAAAGGTGTGAACCACTATCTGTTTGTTTTTGGGCAAATTTATGTTTGTTTTTTTTTTGTTTGTTTTTTGTTTTTTTTTTAGTGGTTATAAAAATATAGCAAAAATACCCCCTGATATTTCAACCTTTACTTAATTTCCTGTATTTTGTTTAATTTTTGCCAGATTTCAATGAAATTTCAATAGGATTTTCTAATTACAACTTTACCTTTGAAAATAATGGTCCATGTCACATCAATAGTGGTATGGGATAAATGGCACTAGAATACCTGCAGAATAATGATGGTTTATTAAATGTATTGAAAGAAAATAATAGGAATATTTACTAAAAGTCCAATTGCATTAAACAACATTTTTTAATGTAATTTATCTGTAGAGTGTATTCTTTAATAGATCAGGTCAGGCTAAGTTATGACTTTTTTACTCCCACAGTTGACGGCTGATTAATGTTCAGAGAGTTTTAAGAGGAGAGTTTTGCAAGAAAGGGAAAGTACTTACCATATTTACTGAGATTCTCACTTACTAACCAGATCTCTGGGTAGTAGTACGTGTTTGATTTCCCATACAGAGCCTGGAAGATTGAATATGGCTCTTCCCTCCAGTTGATGCTAAAGCAGTTAGTAGTACAATTTTGAGAGTATTTAGTTCAAAGGCAGAAAAGAAGGACATGTTAATGCATTAAGGACAAAGGGAAAATCCTATAGACTCAGTGGGGTAAAATTTCTCCAAGGTGTCTGATTATAACCACAGAAATCTAGAAATCAAAGGATTTTAAGTGAAATTCCTACCAAAGACGAAGTATAAGGCAGAAATCTGAACTCTGATTGCAAAATTTAATAAAATCAAAAGTGTCGATATTGCGATATCAATATCATCGATATCAGGCGATTTTTACCAATATCGCGATATCTTTATTGCCGATATCACGATATTGGAAATTTTGCAAAATCAGCAATATTGATTTCGCTAAAAATTGGCCGATATTGCAATATCGATATTTTCAATTTTATTAAATTTCGGGTGCTGTAGGCTAAACTCTATTGCATTGTATTCTGGAGAAGTGTAGAATATGTGATACTGTAAAATATTAATGTACTACTTTTTTTTCCAGTGTCCATGAGGTGTAGAAACTACTGATACTGACTAGTTGAAGTTTAAATTGCATTAGCTACATTTAATAATGTTTAAATAACTTCATCTGAGCAACCTTGTGCTATCACCTCTTAGTTTCCTTGAAGTTTATCTCAGTGCCTGAGAAGCTGGATGGACATTATGTTTGGAAGACAAATTGACCTCTCCACTGCTAAATTTCTTAATGGTGGATGACATAGTCACCAAGACCAGTTCGGTACAATTATTTTGTCTTTCATTCTGCAGAATAAGATCTAACTGTGAATGGTACTTGTGAAAATAAAATGTGCATAAAGGTTATGCCTGCTCTGAAATAGGGCATCCACTTTTGGTTCCGAAAAAAACTTAATATTAAGTCATCTTCACGTTGTTCTGGGAGCACTCCCAAGCTTTAATCATACTGTGGAACTGTGACTCCACCCTTCCAGCATTTTTTTTTTTTAAGAAAATTTGTCAATGTCTTTAATTATAATGCCTTTAAAATTCTCCTTTTCTGTGGGTTTTTTGGGTACTGGGTAATCAAAAATTATTTCATGTGGGTTTCTGAAGAATCCCCAGATGATAGCTCCTGATCACATCTAGCTGTGAATAAAATATTGTCTGCCCACATTCTTTGGGCTTAGAAGCCTTGAAACTACTACCAGAAAATAATCAGGCCTAACACCACTGTGGCTTATGTTGAGACTTTGGGAGTCTAAAAAAATCTGTGCCTGCCTAAAAAGTGACTTTCTTCTACAAGTAACTTTAGATTACTCTTTAACTTGTCTACATCAAAGGTCTTCATTTTTATGATACTTCACTGTGTTGTCAAAATGTCTTGCTAATTAAACAAAATCTTCTTATAGGATGAGGATGAAAGATACTTTCCCCCCTGAAGATTTTTAAATAATATCATCTAGCAACTTTCCAAATAATCTTTTACCTAAATAGCAAGTTTACATAGAATTTTTTTTTTAAAATCAGTGTCTGCAAACAGGGATTGATCCACAAAATAACCTTGAAGCTACAGACATATTGCAAGCAAACAGTTTTGTTAAATCTGCTGGAAAGGGTTTTCATCACTGAGATTAAAGATACATCTGCTCGATATCCTACTCCTTCAGTCAAGCTGTCTTTTTGAAAAACCTTGCAATTACTCTGCCTAATCAGATTCCTTAATAATAGAATATAGCTTGCCACTTTAGAGTCTATAAAGGTGAAATTTATTAAACTCGGAAAAGCAGTTTCGACTTTTTTGAGTTTAATCTTGAAAACACCCTGAAGTTTCTCACGGTAAGTATCACGAGATTTGCTCAGATCGTTACTAGTCGTGAGAAACTTTTTCTATTGAATTTATCCATGGAAAGGGTAGCCATTCTGTATAGCTACCTTTCCATGGATATACTCAATAGAAAAAGTTTCTCACGACAAGTATCTAATCAAAGAAAATCTCATGATACTTACAGCGAGAAACCAGAGCGTTCTCACAATTATTAAACTCGGAAAAGTGAAAACAGCTTTTCCGAGTTTATATGAATGTACTTTTTGATAATCTCTGCCATTATAGACATAAAATGTCCTGCACCTCCTTATATACCTGGAAGGTATGGGTTTTCTTTTACCAAAAAACAAAATAAAGGTAGTAAATGTCTAGAATTAAGCTAAGTTAAGCTACAACTTTCACTAGATGACTGTTTTTGTAATAAATATGTAGCAAAACTACGTTAAGTTAAATGGTACTATGCAACCCTCTTTTATTGCTAATAAGCTTTCAATGGATGTTGTGCTTTAGGCAAAAATTGAAGGAAAATTTTCTCCTAAGAAAGAAACAAGGATCAGTTTCACCCCATCTAATAATGGTGGGTTTTTTTCCTATAGAAGATGAAGGCAGGGTGCCGACTGGGCTACAGCTTTTCTGTGGCCGTATATGGTTAGGGAAAGAAGGGGTCTCCGAGGCCACAGGCTGAGCCTGTGAAAAAGCCGTGTTTGTATGAAAGTATATGGAAGTTTGCAACTGGCATAAACTGTATTGTCATTTTGCTACCTGCAAAAGAACTTTGTGTAAATGACTGTGATGGAACAAAGCTGTTTTCTATTTACTTTGCTGGATGAAAAATTTCAAAATGGAATGCCTGAGTCTTTGTCTGAGGAAAGAAATGACATTCATTATGGTTTTTGCCTCCACTAATCCCCCAAACTGTCACATAATCTATATACGATTAAATAATCTCTCCCAACTAAACAATCTATTAGGACAAGCAAACTTCTGAGGTCATATGGCATGGTCCCTGGTTTAAATTATTCATTATTTGATATACTGTTAGCTGGGAAAGATCATTCCATAGTCATTTTTCAACCGCAGACTCTTAAAAAAAATTCACAGCTGCTACAGTTATGCTATTGCTAGCAACAGTACTTTGGTCAAGTGTCATCAACTCACATTCAAAGTCCAACATGTTGGTTATATTTAGAGCAAAGCACTCAGGTAGTCTTTAAAGGATTCCTGTCTAATTTATAAGAATGCCTTAAATGGGAAATATTTAAATAGAGGCGGAGTTTTCAAGAACAAGGATATTGCTACTCCGTATGTTTTGTATAAGATTGTTAGACATAGATAGCTCATCTGTTATATATCTTTAAGTAAATTAGGCGAAGGATTTTTTTTTTAGCATAACAAGGCCTTATGATTTCTAAATAACAAAGAAGAAACAACTAATGAAATGTCCTGACACAGAGATCTTGTGATTTTTAAATGACAAAGAATTAATGAATGTATAGCAAGACTTTGTTATTTCCAAACTATAACCAAATGATCTGTACTTATGTACCCAACACCTCTCTGGAAAAAGGTTATATATAAATAAATGGAAATATTAGGTCAGTGGACTCAGGAAATGGCATATTTTACTTCTGTTTTTTGGAATGATATCATTGTGGTTTTTGTGTACAAAAGCAGACTGGGAGATTGACGCTGTGCTTACGTTGGGCCCTAGTGCCCATATGTAAGCCCCGCTTGCTAACTTTGCTTGTTGTATTTTGCAGATGTTTACGGTAATAAATCGATAACTGATTGTACCTGAATAGTGAGGTCTGGTTTTCTTTCTATATTATCCAACATTTTGCAAAGAAAGTTAGGGTGTATATAATTAGGCTACACTGAGAGTATTCATAGCAAAACGGTGTATTTTATAAATAGCTGCCACTCAAAAACCCTGGTATACTTTATGACTAAAGGAAATAATGTTTATAAAAAGGACCTGTCCAGGTATAAGTGAATGGTTAGTTCAGATAAAAAGTGTCAAATTATTTTTCTGTTTAAAATATGCCTACCCAGTCTTCTAGCGTAAAGGCATTATTTACACATTGCAAAACATGCATCATGTTGAGTTCCAGTGTAACACATATAAATCAGATACACAGCCAATTCAATCTGCCTATCATGTCAAAATGTTCTCGGTCACAGAAGTGATTTCCATGGTATAGTACCATAGAGTTAGATTTTACCATCTCACTGTAATCCAGTGCAAATTATTAAGTAAAGCAGTGTTTTAACCTTTTCCTATCCTGTGTCCCCTAGAGGGAGACATTCCAAAAATTCCGTTCCAATCCTTGGTTCCTTGGCAGGGGACATCAATATTACAGACTTCCCTGCTAATTTATTTGATAAAATTCACTGATATTGCATGAAACGTCTAATTTCACGTTTTTCGCCAAAAAATATAAAGATTACAATGGGCGGAGCAGGAAATTTTATTGGATAGGAAAAGGTTAATGCCTAATTCCAAAAAAGTATAACCTCCAGTGCAAATTTCCAGCATCACAGAATCATTTGCCTCAGAAACAAGTGTCAAGTACTAATGTTTTATACACTAGTACATTATAACTCCCAGCTAAAACTGACAAATAAAAATAACCAGTGTCAGGGCAAAGTTGTCAGAACAACATTGCCTTAACCCCAAGTGCAAAGTTCTCAGTACCAGAGTAGGGGTGTGTGCTATATACGGCAGTTGTGGGCCTTGTATGTAGAGGAAGCATTACTTTGACCATGTCTCTTTGCAAGTTGAGATGGGAGATGTGGGAGGAACCTGATGTTAAATCAGAAAGTACAATGATACTGATGTTATATTGCTCAGCAGAATGGCCATATTTTATTGTAACAGTATCTCACAAATGCCAATGGCAAAATCAATAATCCCCCATGCCTGATCACTTTGTGCCTTAACACAAGTTAAAGAGAAGAACATAAGTTAAAGAGAATAATAATTAAATATCGGGGATATTATGGAACCTTTTTTTTATACAATTGTATGGAATGAATATACAATTTAGCCAAATTAAAAAACTCAGGGTAAATAAACAAGACTGTAACAAAGAACAGCGTGTGAAGTACAATTTACTGCAGAAAGGTTTGTTATCAGAAGGTTTGCTTTACATGAGAGACATTTTTCTAAGACTATTCAAAGACATACGTGGGCTGTGCACATCACAGACAACATCTCTGGCCAGATCTTCTGCAAATTATTACTCCTTTCCTGGCTTTTCTGTAACATTTCTATTAATGCTTTTAAATGTAAAATGATTCCCAAACAGCAGTTTGTGTTCTGTAATAGGAAACATGGCTAAACGTTCACCACACCCTTCATAGAATGTGAAAACAGACTGTTCATGCTCTTTGACTGTGGCAGTCTGCATTTCCAAGCTATAAACAACTGATACACTCTAGGACAGGCTGCAAAGTTCACATTAACTCAGGTTAGCCAAACTGTATGCCATTACACTCTCTACATAAAAGCTCTACCTGTTTATTTGACAAGGAGCTATTTCATGCATTTTGGATTATGTAATACAATTAAAACAATATCTGCTTTCCCCCAAAATTCCCAACTAAGGAAACATCCTTTTTTCTGTATGTAATGATTTAGAATCCTAACAAAAACCCTAGCAAAATATTTTTGAACCTGATACATGATGATGAATAATAGTAGGTTTACTCATCTCCAAGTACACATCATGCGCAGGCAATTTACTTGGAAAATAAAGACCATTGCTGGTTCTACAATGAAGGTTTTGAGAACATAAACTATTATGTCTGAAGTCCTGCCTTTTGGAGCACTAGCACTGATATTTATCACTGATTTTTATGTATATATATTTTTTTATTTTATCCTTTCTTAGTTATTTATGCTTAATATTTGTATTTATTGACCAGTGCTACAGCACACAGTTACAGCTCTTATTACCATTCTATCTGTGTATGTAAGTCTTCCTCCCATTTAGATCGTAAGCTCTATGGGGCAGGGACCTTCAACCTCTTGTGTCAACCACAATCTGGCACTGGGGCAGGGACCTTCAACCTCTTGTGTCAACCACAATCTGGCACTTAAATTGAAGTATCCTTTGTGATATTATACTAGTATTGTACAATGCACTTTTCCCTTGTCTGTATTTACTGAATTGTACAGCGCTGAGTACTTTTGTGGCACTTTATAAATAAAATTATACACACATACATTATAGTTACTTGAGGACCTGTAATAAGAAACACTGACACTAATCCAATGTTTTTGCATTAAGTCAAGTATATTAAAGAAATAGGCTTTCAACCCCTGCCTAGAATTTATGATGAATTTCGCATTGCATTGAAAATGTAAGTCAACCTCAACAATGTAGTCATAGTATAATTGCTTAATTCTATTTGTCACATGGGATATGTAGGTTGTCTGCTTGAAATCTATTCTTGAAAGATAATGTAGGATAATGTTCCCTATTTCCCTATAATATTCCAGTAAATAAATAACCATGACAATGGCTTAAATGATGTGGTATGATGTTACTGTCAATAAATATTTACCATATCTAGCAACTTCCACTTTTTCAAAAAAATCTTACAAATTGAAAATGAGGCAAATCACATTAGCATTTACAGTATCTGCTAGTTAATCTTCACTGGGAGCATGTGTTAGTCCTTCATGAAATTTGTGACTGGATAATGCTTGGGATCAGTCAGTGCTGATTATAGTTAATCATCACAAAACTTCACATAACTTCTCTTATCATAAACAAATAACGAGCTCAGCAACTTTACCCACAAGCAAGTAAAGAATGACATACATTTGCTTTGCTAACAGAAACCCCTCCTATGCTGGTAGAAAAACATCATTTAATAGCATAGTTACTAAAGTGAGAACTAAAGCCCAAGCATTGTCTAGGCTAGAATTATAAAGGAGATTTCATGCATGTTTGCAGTTATATCGGCACTATAATGCCCCCTTAAGCCTGTTGATGTGTATTACTTAGATAATGAAACTAAAATGTCTTGATCTATAAAATAACATAGGGCAAAGTATTTGAGAAACAAAATAATTAATCTTCTTAGCCTTTAATATCCTCAATGCTTCACAGTAAATGTTTAAATTGCTTAGATAAATACTGCAGACTGCACTGCTGCCCTGCAGTGCACAGCTGAACTAATTAATTATAGCCGTGCAGTAAGATAGTTTCAGAGATGTTTGGTGTTTAAAGAGTTACCTAAAACATATGACATATGAAGAAGTAAGATAAAAGGCTGTACCAAACTCTATTAATCTGCATTACTTACATTATGTTTTAAAAGTTACAATTAATGAACTTAAGATAGAACACTACTAATATACAGTAGATAGCTACACACCAAAAATGAGTTGGGAACTTTGAATTCCCTTTAAATCAAATCTATTTTATGCATAGCTTTTATAAACCTTTCAGCAGCTCTCTGGTACTTACTGGTATATGCAAGGTTACTGAGGGAAAGAGAAGGGCTGGCATGTTAGACTGGCTTACCAGGTGGACCCATTGAGGTTCCCAGAGATCTAGATGCTTTCCTTATGCTTAAGAACATTACAAGTTATGGGTACTGAATAACTGGAGGTGGGATCTTAATCCAGGGAATTATTCTGATTGCCATACTGGAGTCGGTAATATAAGGATAATTGGCTCTTGTCTCATAGGTTTTGTACCTATCTCTGGATCAACATCACAGGGAAATAGGCTGAACTGGATGAACTTGTGTCTCATTTCAGCCTTATAAACTATGTTACTCTGTATTTGATATAACACTGCTGCACTTTAAGCACCATTTTTTGTTAAAAATAGCTTAAAGACTAAGAAAAAACATTGAAAAATATTTAAAACTGACTTATAAAGTTGGTGTAGATCAGTTTTAAACATCCGAAGCATATCAAGTATTTCCGACAATAATTCCATTTTTTCCCCTCTCTTTCAGTGGAAACAATGTTAGTCAAAAGAAGGTTCCTAGAACCAAGATTCCTCCACAATGATTAAAATATATTAATAAATACATAAATAAAAGCATAATTTTATAATAATTCATGTGCCTTCGTCTAAAAACACATATTTACACCACCCAGGGCAAGAGCAGCCATGTAACTATAGGGGTTGCAGTGGTCAAGATTGCAAACTGGGACTGTGCCCCTAGGGGGTCCAGATTGCCCACCAGGACTGCTGTGACCCTTCTACAGCCCTGCTCAGGAAAAAGAGAACCCTCGTGGGTAGTTACAACACTGGACAAGAGCATGGTGAAACAATCAGCCCCCCAAAAAATAGAAACCATAATTACCGTACATCTCTGTATTAAAAATGAAAGGAAAATATACACAGTTCAATTCTTACCAATCCATGTCCGAGTACTGTACAATGAGCTTCTCTCTTATAAGATGAAATCTAGTAAATGCTTTTTATTGACTTACAGTGCATTTAGTAAGGAAATGCATTAACACACCATGCGGTCAGAGCTAATTTGCATCAGTTATTATGTTCTATTTTATTAAAATATATGTCAAAAGTAAAAAGAGGACCACATGCCATATGGTCTATCTCTCAACATGTGACCTTTTAACAGAAATATCATCAGGGAACTTGTCATCAGGTTCTTGTATTTATTCAGTACGTTTAAATTCCATCCTCTGTCAGTTGCTGTGTGGGATTCATTAACTGCATCTTTTTCAAAATAATTAAAAACTCAGCAGTAAGAAATATGTTCAATGACACTTTTTGCTTTTCAAGACCCTATTTATTTTTTTTAAATGATAAACAAAGCTGAAAGATAAACAAATGACGATAAAACAGTGCAACATTTTTTTTCAGAATAAGCCTAATAACAACATGAACAACATTTTACTCAACTACTACCATGTTGCTCCTACTTACTCTAATGTCAGTGGTAAAATATATTACTCCGCTGTATAAACTTTTTCTCTAAACCTTTATCTCTAACTCACTGGTTTCCAGCTTGAGTCCTCCAGACACTACTGTATATTACAAACAATTTTTAATATTTAAGATAGATAGAAGCACATATTAACACCCCTAACTGGGTAAAATCTAAATGACTTGATAATGTATCTCAATTAGCATTTTTCTAATAAATTCTAAGTAACACAGAAACTGTTGTCATGCCTGTAAGTAATCTTGATATGGAGGATAAGGTATTACCTTATTGTCATTTCTAAGGATAAAAAATATATATATATCTTGAAACTCCAATGAAACTTTCAACATCCTGATTTTTTTTAAGGGGTACATTGTTTTATAATTAAGATTTTTATGGTCAGAACAGCTCATCTTGACTTGACTATTAACACCTATTTACTAGTTAACACAACAACAACACTGATTAACCTACTCAATGAAACAGTTTATATCTTTTTTAATTTTCTGGTCTCCTTTCTAAATTTCCCAGACCTAACTTTTTCCTTAATTTAAGTAGTTCAATACTAACCCCTTGCACTTGACTGTCATTGTGGATAATGTATTCCCTTTTGTTATTTATAAATATATTAAATCACCAATCTATTTCATGGCCATACATATGCACTATGATTAAGCACCTGGAAGCGCGAAACATGTAAGTGCTGGTTCCATTGTTATTTTTTTCATTGTGACCTGATTTTATGCATTAATAAAGGAGAATTTATCTTTTGACTTTTTGGAGTGCTGGACACTTTCCTTTCTTCATTAATATTTGGACTTTGGAGTTTGTCTTTTCTCCGGGGCATCCTATATCAACTTCAGATTGCAGGAGTGATTACTACATTAGGTAAGATTGAGCAGTCTTTCCTCTGTGGATATTTTCATATATAAATGCTTGAGGCAACATGCCTGGTGCTGTTATGTAGAATATGGAACTCCAATGTGACTTTAAATATCCTTATACATTACATTAAGTGCTACCTTATCCTTCATAACAAACAAGTTGTTGTATTGGCAAACTTATCTTTTGGATAAGCAAAAAATAAAATACATTTGGAGTGAACTATAAATCTGACCATACATGTCACAATTCTCCAGAATATTACGTGAAGATTCTATGACTATTGCTTTTGTGAAATGCATTTTCCTATCTTGCCTTCATCTTTTTTTTTTTGTTTTCCTCTATCTGTTTATTTATTGGCTGATGTTTATTTGATGAATAAAAGCTGTTGTTTTAACTACACCTGATTTACAATAAGTGAAGATTCAGGGGCATATGCATCAAAGTGTAAATTTAACAAACGTATTGAAACCACGTCACTTTGTGTCTCTTCACTCCAAAAGATGCAAATTCACTACTCCTTATTCACTAAACAGTAGAATCCCTTGACGAGCAAGTGGACAGCATGAAATGCTACTTCACGCATGATAGGTGTAGTCAGTCGAACAGAAGCAGACGAATAATGATGTAAATGAAATCACACAGAGGGAAGTGATGTAATTTTCTCATAATTTTAAAATGCTTCGCTAACACTTTACTATGTTGTCAAGCTGTATTAACATTGTTGGATCATTAGAATAACAAAAATGATATGTTATGTAACCCAGTAACTGGCATAAATATTGAGTTAAGTAGTTTAACTAAGGCTTAAGACTAATGCCACTGGACTTAAATAGGCATTTAACAAGCTGTTGCAGGCAAGAGTATCCTATGGGTTTTTATTTTCTTATTGGTATACTTCAATATATTATTTCACATTTAATGCATATTTGGAGAATTCGTACCAATATAGATTTAAATGTAATTATAGTAATCCTCAAATAGCTTTATGGAATATGTAAGTTGTATAGTAAATACAGTAAATATTTGATTCGTTGCAATGTGCTATGCATTTTATGCAGTTCTGCATCTCTTAATTGTATACAACTTGGATTGTAATTCACAAACATGGGTACAAACTTGAGCTGATGTCACAACCTGTGGCAACCAATCAACAATTAGCTTTATTCTCCTTGGTGCTGTACAATTTAGCATCTAATCAGTTGCTGCAGGTTAAAACGCCTTTGTAAGTGGGCACCTACAGGGGTTGGACAATGAAACTGAAACACCTTTCACCTGTCACAAACATCTATATCTGTACATTTCCATCTCAGTCATTAATAAGTTTTAAATACATTTTAATACTACCATATAGTTCAAAAAACCTTGCCAGAAATAAGGACTTTTCTTCATAATTACTGACAATAATAATTTCATAATAATTAAAAGCAGAGAAAAAGTTAAAAAATTTTCCGAATATAAACCTTTAATGTTCCTATTGCTTTACTGGGGGCTTGACTGGAGTAAAATGTATAGTATACATTCTTTGAATTCACAGCAGTTTTTTGTGCAATGTTCCACCCTTGATTTCTGTACAAACTGAAGGCCTGGATGCAATAAAACATATACTTTTTTTTTGGAAGATTAACACCCAGAAGAGTTGAGTATTTAAGAGTTAGAGTAAATCTCCACCTCATTTAAAAGATGAATTCCACCCTTAAGAAGTTTGGATAGAATATTTGGCCAATAGTGGAACATTCCACAAATCACAAAGTATCTTGAATATATTCCCTTCCAGAGATGTGTTGTTGATTCAAGCAGTTCACACACCAGGCTAGAAATGATTTGATCTCTATGAAAGCTAGGAACAGAATGATTCCAAATGGAAGCACAAATCAAAAGAGCGTGTTTCTGTATAAAACCAAAATGTGATTGGAGGAACTGTTAAAAAATATATATAAAACACTTTCTGTAGAACTTTAAAGATCCATAATGAGCAACAGAATAATTTATGGACTGAAGAATACTAGTGCTCGAATAATGAAAAATATGAAGTTTCAATCTTCTTTTCTTTCTTTTAATACATTTTTATTGTTAGCTCGCTGAAATTATTAAAAAAGGATAAAGATTTCACAATGTGTTTCAATGAAACCTTTAGGCAGTTCTAAGAAATGGTGCCATGAATCAACATAGTGAGATGCTAGAATGATGGCACTCCGGGAGCTACCTTGATGGATTAAAGGACAAAAAACTTATAGTAAAAATCTTATACAAATAGTTCATATTACAGATCATTTTTTTAAATTTCATATAGAAAATGCCAACAAATCTGACATAATTCATCTGTTTTAAAAACAAATTAAAAAAAAATGCTGAATGCATAATAATTAACTCGTATACAACAGAATAAAGAAATAAATGCACAAATAGAGCAAGATAGACAGCAGCATCTTAGACAGGAACCCACAATCATTTTCCTATTCAAATTAGCTGCCAGCAGTTTTCACTATGCAGTATGTGCTAGATTCCTGCTCTATCTATATTTTCACTGAAGATGTGTGCAAGCTTATGTTACTGACTTTGAGGATAATTCTCTAAAGTCCGAATTGTTGCGTAAAGCCAAAGATAGTCGCAATAGACGCAAGAATTTTCCCATAATAAAGTCACAACTGTGAAAAAATTCTCATTTTCTCATTATAAAGACATGACTGCGACAGTAGTGGCCTATTGCGACTGTCTTTATCTGGCAAATTCGCACCCATACACAACAATTTGGACTTTAGTGAATAACCCCCTATATGACTAATTAATAAAATTACTAATTGCAAAGCTGAATTACAATAAGGCGCAGAAAAAATATATAACTGTGATGGTGTCAGGAGTAGATTGCAGATACAGGGGGTTATTCACTAGCATCTGAATTGTTGCATATAAGGTGTGAATTCACCAGATAAAGATAGTCAAAATAGGCTGCTACTGTCACAGTCACGTCTTTATAATGAGAATATTGTTGCAGCCGCGACTTTATTATGGGAAAATTGTCAAGGATTTATTAATGGGAATCCACTGTTTGACAATTCGACAGTCGAATTCGCACCTTAGTGAATAACCCCCACAATCTCTGAATTCTGAAAATCTGCCTTTGGAAATCACTTTATGATAATTGTATGGATTAAATGGATTATATTACCCCAGCAAAGGAAAAATACACTGCACCAAAAAAAAAAAAAAAAATGAAATTCCTAGTACTGTTGTCCCTCTGTTATCCACTGGTAGCTATGATGGTATCATATACTATTGTAATAAATTGGAACAAGGATAACAACTGACTAATCCTAAAAATAAAACATGCAAATTGGCTTAAAAATATGTATATAGTTTTTATCTTAAAAGCATATTGGTATATTCAGTTTGAGGCTCGACAATTGTAGCAAATTATGAAAAGTGGGGGTTCCATATAAACACATATATATATATATATATATATATATATATATATATACAGTATATATATATTAGAACAAATCGGTCCAGTGCCCTCACTTCTTCCATTACTGAGATATATAATCCAATGTAGAATTCTATACATTTTAGTGTCTCTGGATTAAAGTAAAAAACAGAAAATCTAACCTCAACAAGATGAGATCAGGGATTCACCAAATAGAATGAAATGATATATTTTCAGATAAATATACTGATCACAATAGATATCTTTAAAATAAATGTACTTTTGCGCTTATAAATAAATACAACTGCAAAATAAAAACTCATACAACCTAGATACAACCTAGGACTACAGCAAGCAATGCAAAATGGTAATGAATAGATAGACCGAGATACTGTTATAAAAGGGCACATCTAATACTAATATGCGCTAATCTAATCTAATTTAATCTAATCTAATACTGATAGGCGCACGGTAAGCCTCATCCTAAAGATACAAATTTCAGATTATCAGTATAGTTTTGGCCACCAACAAAATATTGTTTAACTAAAGAAGGTCCAAAAA
>WMED01000445.1:0-35089 GCA_019650415.1 Pipa parva
TTACAATATAGTTATCTGGATGCCTTTTAACATATACATTTTCTTGCACCTTGTTTTATCCAACAACTATAATTTATACTGTCTTTCATCTTCCTTCTCCCTTAAGACAACTGTCTTCTTCTGTCCCCAGTCTCTTTGCACATGTTTTAATCTCTTTTCTGTATTGTGTGTTTTCCACTCATCTGCTTTTCAGCCATCATATCTCCTTTGTGTACACTTAATCATTCATGGTTTGTCCCTTAGCAAGTACTTTAGTTCTAACCTTTCAACCTTCCTTGGGGCCTTCTCTCTCCCATAATTCCCTTCAGTATTTTCCTTTGTTTGCTGCACATTACTGATTTATTTCCTGATTGCTCTTCCATTTTTCTTATCCCAGGTTGCTCCATATATTGCAAATGACTATTGTACACAGTTATATTTACCAAAGTATAAATGAAGTAATTTGTTGGTTTGTATGTATATTTATTTAATATATACATAGAAATGTATTTTTCCTTATTATTCCTTAAATGGGCACTATATAACTGCACACATACATATAAAACTCCTTTATACTAAGCCAATTGCAGACACAAATAGTTAAAAAAAAGTTTAGGGAAAAAATAGTACTTGCCGTTTGTTTCACTGTTTAGTTCTTAAGAGAGCTGACATTTTTTCCTCCCCCCACTCTCTCTCCTCTTTCTTTTCTGCTAGTCAAGCAACACAAGAAGAAAAAGTTGCCTAACTGCTATTGGTTAAGCAGTGTGCTGACTTTTGGCCTCATAAATTAAGCTTGTTTACAGGAGATTACAGAGGCTAAGGCTCTGGAAAGCTAACTTGTGAGTTAAGTAGTAAGTAGGGCCAAAATGTCTACCTTTTCATGGTACCTTTTCATGGAAAACTGGACTGTACACGTCACATACACATTTCCTGGTGAGGGAATTTATCAGTGCTGCCTAATCAATTATCCTGCTTCACACGAAACAACTACTGGGGAGAAATGCTTCTCACTAAGTTATAATACTGCATATGTAAAGTTGTAATCTGACTATAGTTCCCCTTTAAGGAACATTGATATCTGTTGCAGCAATATACAGTTGCTTTGGAATCTTCAATAATGGATCTTTGAGTGAAAGTCTGGACATTCTAAACTGAGTGCATTCAAATAACTTCACATTTACTGCTTCTCTTTTATCTCTGGTAATGGGCTTGATCTACAACTTAATTTTAATTTCCCGTGTGGGTGCAAAAGCATCTCAGCCATGCACTAGCATGTTTGGTAGCTATCCTGCTAGAAGATGGTCTCTAGTTACAGGTACATTGGCAGCTCCATTCATTTTGCGGGATGACAATCCTTTGCTAGCTTGTCATAGTAATATCATTTGGCCCCTGGATTTTGAAATATACTTTCCTTAGTAATTTGCAGTAGATAATTATTTTGGTGGCTAAATATTTCTACTGTACTTAAATATCCAGATTAACGTGGTCTTACAGGTATTTCTTATCCTAGTGTGCCATTTGTTTACATATGTTTTATACAGTGCCAAATAGTGTCACAGTCATCAGAAAGAAAAGGTTCTATCTATGCCTAAAAGGAAGACTAAAGTTAGAAATTGAAAGGAGGCACCTAAAACAATACCTTAGTCTAAGCTGAAACATGGCAATTACAGCTTGAACTGTGCTGTCATTGCCATGCACGGAGGCAGATTAGACATTGCTTAGGAGGGTACAGGAGCCAGCGCTAAGCTCTGCCCACCTAGTCAAATTGGTGATCCAAAAGAGCGTATATGTCATCATGCTCATTGCACTCCCAATAAGAATGCTCATCTCACTGGCAAAAAATGAGAAGCACAATGAGTGTGATGACATGTACTGTATATTCTTTTGCATAAGTGGACGAAGCTTCACACTGGCTTCTGTGCAAGCACTGTCAAGTCTTCCTTTGTGCATGGCAATGACAGCACAGTTCAAGTTTTCATTGCCATGTTTCAGCTTAAACTAAGGTATTGTTTTTGGTACCTACTTTTTATTTATAACTTTAGTTCTCCTTTAAAGGGAAGGAAAAGTTTGGATAAAAAACATTATTTATATCAGACATGTATACCTGTAGAAACCCAACTTAAACATTAGAATGTAAAAACGATTTTGAGATCAGTGGTACTTGTTCAAACAGTCCTACTCCCCTTCCCATTCTGTGTATGGACTCTTCCTGTGCAGTGCTGATAAGCCCCACCCCTGAGTGACATCACTCACTATACAGAGAGCCAGAAACCCCCCTCCTTATATAAAAAGCCTGTTTATAACCCTGAGCATGTGCAGATAAGACCTGTCCGACTGCCTGTGCGGTCAGCTGTGAAGAGAGAAGCCAGGGAGAGGTGGGGGTGTGGCCTTTAACCCTACACTTTACATACATGGAAATTGTTCACAGAGACATAACAGTTGCAGGGGATATTGAGCCTTGCTGAGTTAAGAAGTGAATCAGGAGTTTCTTAATCAATTTATTGTTTGACAATAGGTAAATGGGGCTTATCTTAATAGACAGGGTTTACATATCCTTTAAACTAATGTGCAATCTTTTGAAAAACAGTGTAGCTTTTGGCAAAAACTTGAATACCTTAGTTTTTAATAAGTTATATTCATTTTTGGGGTTGTGCTGGACACTGTTTCCAGGTGTTTAAGAGACTGACACTTCTACTTTCCTTTCAAAATATACTTTGTCACTTTATGAATTAGGGGTGTGCGATATAAAAAAAAAAAGATATCGGGATTTTTTTTTTTTTACTTACCCGATAACGATAACTGTCGATAATCCTCTTCTTCCTCTGCAGCTTGATCCTGTGCGGCGCCTGTGGAGCTTCCGGGAGGTAGGGTAAAGCAGCCGACTCAGCCCACTTAGAAAGAAAAGGAGACTCACCCGCGCAGCCGCACTAACAGCCGATAGCTCATTAAAACGAAGTGAATATTCATCAGCATGAATATTCACTTCGTTTTAATAAGCTATCGGCTGTTAGTGGGGCTGCGTGGGTGAGTCTCTCTCCTTTTCTTTCTAAGTGGGCTGAGTCAGCTGCTTTTCCCCACCTCCCGGAAGCTCCACACGATTACCCGATATTGCAGTTTTGTAATATTGGGTAATCTCTGTGTGCGATATTATCGTGAACGATACATATCGCACACCCCTATTATGAATATGAATAGGATGGCTTGAGAGACCTGAAGGGCCTCATTGACCAAAGGATGAATTCCCCTGTCGAATTCACCTCGCTACAATTCGAGTTGCACTGCCAAAATAGTTGCAAATTCAAAAATTATTGACTAAGCAACAACTAGTCTTGTTGAACAAGTGGACAGCAGCGGTCGTTGCTGTATGTGTTGGGTGGCATTGTCAGTCGAAGAGCCCTGCCATTATTAGCACCTGTGCATGCAAAGTGATGCAGAGTGCTCTGTAAAATCGCGACTATAGTAGTCACCTGAATTGGTCATTTATTCACAACACTGCACAGTTTTTTCAATAAGAAAACATGGGGAAGTGGTGAATAGATGTAAATTACACAACTATAAATGCAACTATTTGGCCTTTAATCAATGAGGACCTAATAGATTTCTGGATAAACGGAGATGTAAGAAATCTGAGATGAATCAGATGAAATGAAGTAATTTTATTTTTAAGAGATAACTTGATGTAAACTCAATGTTGAAGATATCTATTTAGGTATCTATCAATGTATTGTCTATTTCTGCATATATTGTAACACAAAAAAAACCTACCCATTTGTAGTGGAGGTTTAATAAATCAACTTCGAATTCATGTACTATTGTTCATTAAGATTTGAAAATAAAGCCACGTTTATTAGTTCATTTTGGCCTATGCTGTCTGTCAGTTAGAATGCCACTGGGTATGACAGTTACCGACTCATGTCTCCTAACACCAGGAAAATGAACAGCGAATTTGTAAAAGAAACTTTAACAAACATAAACAATAATATAGTGCCTATATTTTAAATTGTTTATCACTCATTAAAAACTACTTAGGGGATATTATAAATGTCAGTCATATTTAAATAATAAAGAAATTATCCCCAAAAGTCTCACTCAATTTCATATTGCCTGACTACAGTATCTAATTTATACATTGTTGTTGGTTTGTAAGCTGTTTCTAATTCATTCAGCCTCTTTCTGAAAATGATAATTTTGGCAGTAGGGATATGTGATATGTTTGGTTCTCCAAATCTAAATGAGCGTTCTATTTAATGTTAAATTATGTAGGTCCATATGCTTATATTCAAGTTTACTTTAAATTTGTTGTATTCTTATTTTTCTACAGAGGACCAGATCCCCCGTGGTTTTCCCACAATAGATATGGGCCCCCAGTTAAAGGTGGTTGAGCGCACACGCACAGCCACTATGCTATGCGCAGCCAGTGGTAACCCTGATCCTGAAATAACTTGGTTTAAGGACTACCTTCCTGTTGATACAAGCAACAGTAATGGGAGAATCAAACAATTGCGATCAGGTAGGGTCTCGCTACTCGACTCTGGGAGCTAATTTATTTCTCACTTTATATCTTTGCTTTTTATTTGTAGGTAAAGATTTTTCTTCCTCTTCTCTCCTGTGTATTATTTTGTATGTCCATTTACGTAATGTTGTCATAGCAAGTTCAAAAGTCTTTCAGTGTGTGAGTGTGTTTCGCTGCTTTTGTTTATTCCTCATTGCCCACTGCTGTGACTGTACTATTTCAATTTCTTTTACTGCTTAAGTGCAGTATTTGAAATATCCATCTCTCTTTTTTCCTTTTATCTTTTTCTTTGTATTTATAATTTTAATTTCAACAAACCTATCTCAACATTGTATATCATTCAAAATATAGAAGCAGTACCAGGGAAAGCTTTAATTTAAACAACCAAAGCAAACTCTGTCTCTATCATTTATGATTATATATAAAGCACAAACATATTCCACAGTGGCGCAGCATAGCAATCAAGCAAATAAATACTTTTTCTAAATTAAAATTATATAAAGCTGTTGAAATAGAAATTCAGAGAGATAAGAAATCAAAATAGAAGTGATGCGAATGTAGCTAAGAAAATTTCTGTTATCTAGAAAAGTTATGTGATTGGAGCATTAGGTAAAGGGCAGAAACATGCTGGATTAAACTAGACTATATCCTTAGTAAAAGATTCTTCACAATGAATTGCAGTAAAGGGAGGATAGGTGCTGTGATTTTATGGAGTCGGTGGATTGGAGGAAAGCAAGAGAGATGCGAGGAGGGCTAGAGGGTAAGAAGTCATTGTGAATACAATGGCAGGGTGCTGTTTTAAATAAAAGAAATAGAGAAAGTTGCTTAGCTTTACCAAAGAGATTATTTTTAGGGGACATGTCAAAACATTCTAATTTGAGAGAGAAGATCCTTTGAGAAGGGTGGTTGAGGGTGGTTCAGTATCATGTAGTAGCATTTTTGGTGGCAATCAGAAAGTTGAGGAAGGGCAGAGGATAGACATGAAGTGTATTTAGATGGAATCCAGGTTTCTGTTTCAGGATAAAAGGGACTTTGCATAGGTTATTTGCTGAGACTAGTTAAAAAGAAAATTTTGAAGGGTGGGTCTCTTGAGAAAGGGCATATCATTTCAATAAATGTGTCCAGTACTGGAGATATCTCTGGTACAACCTAATGTGAAATAATGAAAAGCATGATAGACATTTTATTAGATTTTGTTTACTACAGTTTTGGATCTAGACCCAGGATCCCATTGTGAGTTCTCTCTTTCAGCCCAAATCCTCTTTTTTATCCGAGTTTTACTCCCTTTTCTTAGTTTTGCTGCAAACATTTGAACACCCGTCTTTATCAGGGTTTCAACATCATATTTTAGCAGTTGGTAGGCCACTGCTGCATTATATTTCATTAAATTTTTTAAACTATTTTCTCCGATTCTATGTAAGAGCAGGTGGCTACTTAAGCAATCATACAAAATGCAGCATTTTTACAAAATGAGAATCCGTTGCATTACCCAAAACCCCAGCTTACTGCCCTGTCCTGTCCTGTTCAGACCATCTTGTTAACTTGAATTTTCTTGTTGTCGGCAAAATGTGTGCAAACCTTTTTTTCAGTGTATTTTAAGCAATTATTGCAATATGAAAGAGATTACATACATTTTTAGAACATTAACAAAGTGCCAAATTATAAAGAAAGAATATAATAATATTTTATGCTGTTTTTCTTTTCTCCAATTCTCCAGAATCTATTGGTAAGTGCTTAGTTCTGAAGTGCACTTCACTCCTTCCACAAGTTTCCATGCTTAGATAAGACCGTATATTCTTAATTGTGTTAAAATGCATGGCATGCATTTTACTACTGGTTAGTGTAGTCACAAGACCTTTGTAGTAGCACACACACCTTCACAAAGTTGTTTTGTATGAATTGTAGCAACACCAGTAAACGTTGAACTACCCCTTAGTTTCACTGTATCCTAAAATAGAAACTAAACCTTGACTTGAACCATAGTGTCCATTATCCAGCTTTCCTTCTTGTAACCTTTAGACAATTAGTTAATCATATTTCCCTTATTTCCTGCTAAATGTTTGAACCACCTCATAAAATGAGTTGAAGGCTTACAAGTCCCCGCAGTTCTTTTTCACCTCTACAAGAATGGCGTTGCCATTTGGGTCCTTTTGCTCCATGTGGTCTGGAGCAATATGTGCTCCAGACCTATTAAATTTATTTACTAGATTCCTGTTTTCCTTTTGAATCTGTAAATCTAATTTAATTCTTATTCCAACGCCTTAGCCTCCTTCTTCTGGTACTAATGATTCTTCTTTCTAATCTTATTTGCATTCATATTATCCACCCAGGTGGTACACCAATAAGAGGTAAGATCACTGAATTAACATTCATAGAATGATCTTATTCATTCTTAATGTCTCTACCATCAATTTCATTTCTATCTTCTTTATCACTAAGAAAAAAAAAGTCATTTTACGTTGATAATTTTCACAGATTCATGTGTCTTCATGTTACTGTTTTATTTAAAACAATATTTTCAGTTGTGATATGCTTCAAAGAAAGCATATCAAGGTCCTTAGACCACAGCCCAGTCACAGCTTTCCATTTGTCCCACTTTTTTCTTCTTCTACTTTTTTTTTTTTTTTTTTTTTTTTGTCGGACTGATTGGAGAGGAAAAAGAAAACATTTTTTTTCTTCCTTAGCTGTTCTTGTGCTGGACCTATATCTTTGGTCTAGGGAACAGTTGGAGACATGCAGCGCTATCCAGGAATATCATCTTTTTCTCTTGTCTTTCAGAGAGATGTTTTTGGTCTTGTATTTGTTCTTGTGTTTTTTTTTCTTTTTACTTTTAGCAATAAAGAAAATAAAGATAATTTCTTGTAACATTTGCCAAAGAGTTTTTTTTTCCTGTGCTTAATTTTTCTTGAATTTCTTTGCCACTTTTTGGATCTACTGTTCTTCGTGGAAGCACTGATTTGATGATCTTGTTATGCTTGTCCTGCTGATTTTCAATGTACTGAAAATTGTTTAAACCATTTTTCCTTGGTTTTGTGACACCACACTGCTAATCCCACCAGTGGATTTTGTTGGGTGTCTTAGGGGGCCTCTGGACCTCGAGCAGTGGTTGGTTGGTTTCTGGTTGCATTGGCAGTAGCCACATTTTGTATATTTTTACTTTCTAATTTAGCTACTCTTTGTTTTCCAGCAAACATTCTTAAATTGTAAGTTGTCTTTAAAAAAAAAATGTTCTTCTTTTAAACCTGCATGTCTTAAAAAGTTTTGTTTCTTGAAAAACATACACAAATAAATATATTTTGAATTATATTGTCAACTAACACTTTCTTTCTTGTTTTTTGTTTTTGTTTTTTTGTTCTTTTTTTTTTACATTTGTGCAGCATTTTTCTTTTTGCTGCGTTTTTGGATTTTTCCAAATATACATTTTCTTAAAAAAAAAAAAAAAATTCAGATTTTTAAAGAATTTCTTGTACCCCTATTTTATGTAGAGTTATTTACAAAATATATAAATACAATTGTAAAATGAAAACTATAATACAAATTAATTTTATTCTAAAGCCATACTTTCTTGAAGCAGTCTCACTCATCTTCATTTAATAAATTTATGAAAAAATTGACATGTTAGATTATGTTTTAAATCAAGGTTACCGTTTGTGCATATATTTTTTTGCTTTAAACAACATGAAACAGTTACTGTTACTATACTCTACCATTGCATCGTCTTTTGTCTGTAACTTTTAGCAAGAGTCGACGTTGATTGGATCACCCTAATAAGTGTTTTGTAGCAATAAAGGGGGAATCTAATATGGAGCCCTAAATAATTTTAGTTTTGGCTGTGTGTTCTAACAGGTGCACTCCAGATTGAGCAGAGTGAAGAATCTGACCAGGGCAAATATGAGTGTGTTGCAACCAACAGTGCGGGGACACGATATTCTGCTCCTGCCAATCTATATGTAAGAGGTAGGAATGATAAAACCCTGTTGTCTACATTGTACACAGACAATGGGATATTATTTTCAGGTTTCACGCAGTTACTTCAGTTTTGGGAAAACTGATATGATGGTGGGAAAGTGGACAACATATCAGTGAAAAGCTGAAAAAAAGGGATAAATATTTCTTACTTTCCCTTTGGGTTGTAAGTATGTTTATATTTTAACTTCAGTTTATGTCTTGCACTGATTAACTTGTGTGCTATGCATTCATTTCTGCATTATCGATTTCTACTTTTAATGGACTATTCTGTTAATGCCCAGAGGTTGACTGCTTGATATGGTATTATGTTAAAGATGAGAATCAATTAATCATTTTGGACTTGCATATGGTTTTGGCATTAATGTGTGTAGTCAATAACATTCTAACACAAATAACACTATGTATGGAGCATAACTATATTTCCATCACACTTATTTTAATAATTTTTTTTTTTTTCATTCTTTTTGCCACTTTTGTATTTAATGGAAAATGACATATCTTGCACTACTGTGATGAAATGACTGTTGCTTAGAAAGAAGTGGCTTGCCCTTGTGAAACTGGTGAATTATGAGGATATCTCATATATATGACTCTTTAAAGTAATCAAAATGATTCACTGTGAGTCTACAAAAATTGTCTTTTGATTTAGAGAGAAGGTTTACTTGGCTTCGAACTCTTTTTGTCTTTTTATGTATCATTCTGTCCAGTGCAGGAGCCTTCATTTTAGGCTTCTTGTGTATTTATGAAAAAGGACAGGTGAAGGGTATTATGAACTGTGAGTGAAGCAGCTGTCATCTTATTACTGTAGTGTTAGCAAACATAAGAACATACCTTGCTTGGGTTTGGTTTTTCTTAGCAGTCTTTAGGTCTTAAAGGGAAACTATCATTGTATTTTATATTATCTATGACATCTTTAAAAAAAAAACAAAAGAAATAGTAAAATATTCCCTTTTGTTTAAAATAGCTGCCAGTCTCATTTTATGCATTTGTTTTCATTTGTGCACTCTGAACTTTACTTTTTTTGTATCAGTTACTTTATTGTTGTAATCCATCAATAGCATTGGCATGAGTTAGGAAAGACATTTTTAAAAAGAATTATTGTCCTTTAACCTCAGCCTGACAACAACTAACCATATACAGTGGTACCTTGAGATCCGAGCTGCTCGGCATATGAATTTCTTGAGATAAGAGCTGTGACTTGGACCATTTTTCTGTTTGAGATACAAGCTGAAATTTGAGATACGAGCCATTGGGGCCGGAAAGGATTGATTCCATATGTATTATTATAAAACTAAATAATTGGTTTGAGATACAAACTGTCTTGAGTTACAAGCTCGGTCACAGAATGAATTAAATTCGTATCTCAAGGTACCACTATATGTGTGTGTATGTATGTATGTATGTATGTATATATATATATATATATATATATATAATAACAATTCAACAGTAATAGTACTTTCTGCTTCTGTACCCTTCTACTTTTGTGTAAATTGAATGATGGTTTCCTTTTAAAGACAAAAATGGCTTCTAATATGTAATGGACCAGATTAAAGATTGCTATCTAATACATTAACCTATTCAGCTTTTTTATTTTAATCTGAAAACTAAAGAAAGCAACACACAAAAAAAATCTTTAAAGTAAGACTCTCTACTGTTATTGATCTAGAAAAAAATGCTGTCATCATTGAAGAAATAGGGAGGTATAATAAAGATGTTCGAAAAAGCAGTTGAAAGCCTTGATATGGCCTTTTTACTCTCTCTGTGTTTCCCTTGTTTTTCTCCTTTCCTCATTTCATTGTGTTCTGCATCAAACCCCTACATCCCTCAGAGCTGCGAGAAGGTTGGTGTGTTTTTACTTTTTACCCACCTTACAAAAATATTAATTCAACAATAACAAAGAATACAAATGAAATGAATGTAGCTGCATTGTGACTTTTTTTTAGTCAATGTCATGATTTGGCCATGAATATTCCAGCTGTGGCTTTTATTTAATTTAACTGTGATGCATGGAAAAATGAACCTGAGTGCATGGCAACCTGTACACTGTAATGTTTTTGGTTATTTTAATAACGGCTTACTTTATAAAATGCTTGCTTACTCCAGTGCTTGATCTATTCTTCAACGAAAACAAAATATCCTGCATTTGATATAAATAACTGGAAATGGGGATATTTAAGGAGCTGTATTTTCTGCATGTGCTTGTTATAAAATATACTTGCTTGATTTCTCTCAATCCCTGCTTGTTGTACCTTCACAAGATCATTATAAAGTAACCTCTTGAATTATTCACTATAAATGTCATAGATACCTTTGTATTCCAGTATTGAATCCTATTACTGCTAAATGTGACCAAAAAAAAAAAGGGAAATGAAATTAAACATAATAATATATAATCTATTTCATTTTATGTTAATATGTCCTCATATATGTTATTTTATAATATTTTAATATTGTATAAATCTTAATTTCCTAAATAAGTGGGTGGTTTTTTATTATCTTTTTAAATAAATAAGGAAAAAAAAAATTACATTTATTATTGATTGATCAAATCTGGAAATAAGCCAAGGTTCTATTGATATTTAAACTGAATACTTGATTTAGAACCATATATGCCCTTTTTGCTTATTAGATTTAATCCAAATAGTGTTTGCTTGTTTAAACAATATTAACGATCCTGTTGCAGTCCTTTATCATTATTAGAAATCACATTGAATTAATCCAGTAAAACTTGCTTTCCCCCAGATATGAACTTAACTCCGTCTTGAATGTCACCCTGCTCTCCTCTCTTTCAGTACGCTCACTTTCATGGTGACATCTTAACAACTTCAGCCAATCTAATTCCGCCCTCTCTGTGTTACCCTTTTTTCCCCACAGATATTAATACCTGTCACCGCCCCCACCCCCTTCAAGGTTTTTTTTTTCCCCTTAAGTTTTGTTGAACAACCCTGCCCTATGTATAACTTAAGTGCAGATATACAGGTTATAAATATATGGTAAATAAATTAAAGACAGACAACAAGATTAAATGGCTAGAAAAATGCTTTTCAGAAACCCACAAAGCATGGTTGCCTAGACCTCAATCATTTGCTTGCATGCATGAACAAATCCAGGATTCGAACATGGATTTGCTATGTGTTTTAAGTGACAGTGAATACTTTATATATAAGCTTTTGATGTAGTTTAAGTGTGAACCATCCACTCTTGAATTTAAATAGAAGCTAGTGATACTTTTAGTTTACATGCAGGTGTGCAGGGCTGGGATGTGAGATTGTGGAGTAGCACAGTATATCACATTGAAGGAAAGCACTCAGCATTTGCTCTCAGCAAGGAACTCAAGCATGCTGGCATTCCTCCAGTCCTTTGAATATATATGTATATAGATCAATGCATGTATATACATATATATTTGCATGGTGTTTGTGTATTGTAAAGTAGTATTTGAATTGGTGGGCCTTGTTAGGATGGAGTAAATGTGTTTAATGTGTTGAATGTATTACATATATAGTAATAATTTTTTGGAAATATATATTCCTAGTAAACATAACTAGATTTCTTTATTACACTTTACCTCATGTGTATTGAATTGCATGCCCTATACCCAAAGAGAATTTTTGTATGCGTTATCAACTATTGCCTTCTATTTTGTTCAGTTCGTCGAATTGCACCCCGGTTTTCCATTCCACCAACGAACCATGAAATTATGCCTGGTGGAAGTGTCAATATCACTTGTGTTGCAGTAGGATCACCAATGCCTTATGTAAAATGGATGCTAGGTGCTGAAGATCTCACACCTGAGGATGATATGCCAATCGGAAGAAATGTCCTGGAGCTAACTGATGTCAGACAATCAGCCAATTATACATGTGTGGCTATGTCTACTCTTGGAGTTATAGAAGCTATAGCACAGATAAATGTTAAAGGTAAATATAGTTACCAAAATTTTCTTATGTATCATTTATTTATTTATTTTTACGTTTGTTTTAGAGCATGGCTGAGTGCATATTTAAATGGGGAAAACTTACTGGGAAATCATTTCCAGAGTACTAGTAACCCATATCAACTAATCAGAATGTGTCTTTCAGAATTCTAGTTTCCTTATGAATGTCAACAGCTCGTTATTGCTATAGGTTATTAAATCTCTAGAAAGATTGCCCCTGTTGATGAATTACCATCACTGTATTTAAAATTATGTTTCCTTTATATTGAAATAAATAGAACATAAAATAAAAGTATGAACTATCCAGAACTGAAAAGTAGATTGCTTGTTGGTGTATTTCTAAGCTCCCAAACTACAAGATAAAATGGAGTACTTTTCATAAGACATGATCCACCTCATTACGACAGTTTTAATATAATCACATATTTACATGATACTCACCTGTTACCTTGTGTACAGAAAATTTTTAACAGTAGGCAGTTCTGGGATTTATTATATATGCATTTATAATAACAGGGTACCTTATGTTATTTGTTGTCTTTGATTTATGAATTTTGATAATGTTTCCTATATTATATTAATTTTAGAATATGAGAGAAGTAGACGTGCCTCACTCCTACTGCAATCGTTAGTACTTAAAGAAGAACTAACGTCTCCCAATAAATCACATTAGCCCATTTACCCTACATGCCAGCAATACAACAAACCCACAGTCCAAGTCACCTACTTGATTATTTCTGCATTTACAAGTACATGGCATCCTTTTCAGTATTTCACCTCCTCTACCCTGCTAAGAAAACTGGTGTCTGAGGAACTGGCTTCTACAGAGCATTTGTGAAAACCAGTACTGATTGTATTCCTCATTGATATTCACAATTTAATCGACCATGTGACTTTCCTAAACCAGTCAATCACTATGGAGGAAATTTACCAAGGATTGCTAAATACGTTTTGGCCTTTTCAATTCATTTTTAATGGAATTCTTTTTCCTCTGCTTAAAAAATAAAATTAGTATATTTAACAAAAAGCAGGGAAAAAAAACAGCTGGAATGGCATTCATGATCAGTTACAGTTTCAGTTATCCTTATCCCAAAAGCCCAGTGCGATGCCCTCAGTGGTATAGCAATATCAGCAGCTATTACTGCACCACTAAGATCCCCTATATTTATGGTCCACAGGACCCCACCCTCACTGTCATATCAAGCCGCTCCCCTTCCTCCTACCCTTGTGTCCATTTGGGGTAAGGAGTATATTTTAATAAAATTAAGGGGTCCCTGCATCCCCTAGCCCCCACACCCTCACCTAGCACTATGCAGGGTGGGGGGGTTGGGTCAATACAGCTAGTGGAATCACTCCTCTTCCCCTTATCCCAATGTTCCTTTGGGATAGGGGGCTTAACAACTAAAGCTATGCGGTTTGAAGGGTCAATCAGTGGGCCCTAACTAAGATCCCCATCCTTACTTATCTATGGATTGAGGGGTCTGAGTTGGGACCTGCATCTCCTACCTAGAGGGGTGTGGGTCTTGGAATTAAAAAAACTATTATGATTATTTGTTATGTGAATAATTTCACCCCAAATAAGCAATAATGGTGAAAGGTACCAATACATTTTGATAACTTGTCAAAAAGAGGAAAAATTAGGAGTAAATATCCACATCAGTGGGAAGTTTCATTAGCAGTTCTGGAAGGTACAGTTTTTAAATCAACTTAGAATATTGTTGTTGCCTTCTGTAAAATATAATTTTCACTCTTTTTAAAAGTAAGTCCCGGGAAATGGAAGTCCTTGAAGGCACTGCTTCAGCCTGCCACCTTCAAAGAGCAGCTACACAAACTCCACAGTGACCTGCTTCTGTAGTTAAACAGGGGTTGGGGCTAAATGGCACAAAGGAGAATTCTGTGGAATTTTATGCAAAGTGGGGCAAATAATATTTTATGGTACAAAGAAGCAATTAATCTTTAAGCAATTTAGCTGGGTAGCATCATGGGGCTGTCAATCAGCATGGGGCTTTAGTGCACCTAATAGTTAATATTTAAACTAGTATTATTTGCCTCTGTAAATAAAAAAAGAGTATTGCAAAGACTCTATTAAAGCAGCAACTACATCATGAAACAGAAGAAAAATTTGGGTTTAACATAACTTTTGCACAAAGTATCTCTCAAATATTTGGATACAAGTGTTGTAATCAATAAGAATGGTCATGCACAAATGTACTGAAAGGGTACTAAAGGTATTGAGACACTGGGTGACAGGATGATTAAAATGGGGAGAATTTAAAAATGGCATGCGAGAGGGATTAAAATGTCACCATAGAGATGCGTTTGCTGACTTCTTAACCCATTTAAACATCTTCCCGTAGAGAGAAATGACAAAAAAACACTAAGAATTATAGCACTAAAGAGACATTTTTATTGCAGCTCAATTCTCAATTGTAGTAAAAGCACCTTAAAATTCAATAAAAAGAAATAACCTAATAATCATTAAGTAATGTGTTCATATGTTATTGTCTAGCTGCTGGTTGATAATCCATATGATGTCACTTTTCAAGCATAACTGCTCTGTACATTTTGAGCATGTACAGGATTGGTGTGGTGTTAAAATTCCATTATACTAGTTATTATTTTATTCTTTTGTCAGTGCAATAAAACGGTTTTCCAGAACAAATGATATTATCATTACTCATTAATTAATTAGCATTGCATCAATATTATTTTACTATTTTGGTAAGCCCACTGTTTTTGCTCACAGTTGATCTCTGGGTTATTTAAAACAACATAGGATGAGGTATAGACATAAAGACTAGGTTTTTCTAGGCATCCACCAATCTTAGCATTCTCATAGCATGCACAAGGATTTGCAGCTTATTAGGAACAGCTTACAGGCACAACATCACACCTGTTCAACTAGATTTACCAAGTTAGAAATACATGGGATCCAAACATTTTTGTTTAATTTCCCACTTAAAGTGCACCTGTCACCTCAAAACTCTAATATTAGTTTAGGTTCTACCAATGAAATAAATGTTTTGTAAATATATATGTATTTTAAAAAATGTACCTTTGAACAGTGTTTCTCTCTGTCATCTTTCCTGTCAGCCTGACTTTTCTCTCCCGAGTCAGGTGGGCAGAGCTAAATGATTATTGATATTATAGTTCCTCCAATCAGACCCCTTAAATCACGATCTAGCAGAGATCTGATTGGAGGAGCTATAATGTAAATCATCGTTTAGCCTTGCCCACCCGACACACTGAAAGAAAAGACAAGCTGACAGGGAAGATGACAGAGAGAAACGCTGTATAAAAGTATATATTTTTAAAATACATATATATTTTTACAAAAACGTTTATTTATTTCATTAATACAACCTAAATTTGTATTAGATTTGAGGTGACAGGTACACTTTAATGCAAAGAGGTAATTTTACATTTAGTTCATAAGAAGAGAATCTCACTGCAATTGTTTTTCCCATACAAATGCAAAGTATGTTCTGTGACTTCTTAATTGTGATTATTTTATATTTTATTTTTATCTAGCATTACCAAAACCTCCTGGAACTCCAATGGTCACAGAAAGTACAGCTACTAGCATTACACTGACTTGGGATTCTGGAAATCCTGAGCCTGTCTCTTACTACATAATTCAGCACAAGCCCAGGAGTTCTGAAGAACAATATAAAGAAATTGATGGAGTTGCTACAACTCGTTATAGTGTTGCAGGACTCAGTCCTTACTCAGAGTATGAGTTTAAGGTTGTTGCTGTAAATAACATTGGAAGGGGCCCACCCAGTGAACCAGTAATGACTAGAACATCTGAACAAGCTCCATCTAGTCCTCCCCGGAATGTGCAAACTCGAATGTTAAGCTCAACTACTATTCTGGTTCAGTGGGAAGAACCTGAAGAACCCAATGGACAGATCCAGGGTTACAGAATATATTACACTATGGATCCTTCACAACATATCAACAGCTGGCCAAAGCATAATGTAGCTGACAGCCAACTAACCACTATATCAAATCTTGAACCCCAAAAAACATATTCAGTCAAGGTGCTGGCATTTACATCTGTTGGAGATGGACCTCTTTCAAATGAAATGCAAGTTATCACCCAAACAGGAGGTAGGTTTGTACAAATATGGAAACTTATATTTTGCAACCCAAAGATGCTAAATTTATTGCTGCAGTATTAATGAATATATAAAATAACTGATGTAAAAAAAAAAATACATTCCTACAAGTAAACATCACATTTAAAGGAAAAATCACATGTAAAAAAATACCTCATGGTCATTCCATTAATCAACTGATTTACAGTATATTAAATGGAAAAACATAGTTTTCAAGTTGAGAACTAGGCAAAGATTGTCACTAAAGCCATTGCAAATAAAATTTTCTATCAGAAAGCTTTGTTTTTATTATTGTTGAAATCAATGAAATTTTATGTTGCTGAAAGCAATGACATTTTCATTAGCAAACCTTGATAAATGTGCCCTTATGTAGGCATGCGGTGTTTACCAAGTATGTTAAAGATATACCCACCTGAGGTGCATGCACGTTTTAAATACATACAAATTGACAAAATATTTCTTTAAAAAAAAAAAACAGACTTAGTAACATATGTGTTTCTGCAGTTCCTAGTCAACCACTGAATTTCAAGGCTGAACCTGAATCAGAAACTAGTATATTGCTGTCCTGGACCCCTCCACGAGCTGATACCATATTAAACTATGTACTTTATTATAAAGAAGTAGACCATACAGAGGAGGTAAGTGCTTTGTATAAAATAAATCTAATTTACAACTGCTTGCTAAATCTCTTATTTTTAGAGATGTTATTCTGTTTCAGTAAAATCCATTATTAACCCTCAGAGCAGGCTGTCATTTACAGGGGTCAGCAAGTAAAAATGCCAAATGGTGGATACATTAACTTTTATTTAAGAAAAATTAAAGGAGACAAAGCAAAAAATAAAAAAGGACTGTTAAAATACTTACCTTATACAGAGCCGATTGATTACAGTAACAGCATGAGCTGTGCTGTAATTAGCCGGCAGCTGATGCTTCCCCCGATGCTTCCTTTACAGCATGCAGGCTGACTGAAAAGCCAGCACGTAGCTCCTTCTTGATTCACCGACCTCATACATCATCACGCTCATTGTGGGGAGCCTTCTCCTTAGCCCCCACAATGAACGTGATGATGTTTAAGCCATTTTTTCACCCGGGGTGAAACAAGTTGGGAGGAGCTTCACGCTAGCTTCTCAGTCAGCCAGTGCTGTGAAGGAAGCATTGGGTGCTAGCTAATTACAGCACAGCTCATGCTGTGACTGTAATCAATCGGCTCAGAATAAGGTAAGTATTTTAATAATTCTTTTTTTGTTTTAGTTCTCCTTTACTTTGAAAACATTTTTGTAGGAAATACTACCTAAACTCTCCTTTCCTGTCCCCCTATCAGAACTAGTTCCAGTAAAATTCCTGGAATACAGGTAAAAGATTAAAAACAAAGTTTATTTTTCTTGAGAGATCTTTTATTCTCTGTCTCCAAAGCAGGTTATCAACATTGAGCCAGCCGCAAATTATCGGCTACAAGGATTAAAACCAAACAGTCTCTACTATTTTCGCTTGGCGGCAAAGGCACCTGAAGGCGTTGGAGCATCAACTACAGAAATTTCAGCTAGAACCATGCAGTCAAGTAGGTCTCTCTCCAGAATTATTATTGATAGAACTTTTTCATTTTCTCAAATAAAATGTTAGAATTGTTTAATCTGACTTGCTGTATTTTAGACAGCAGAAATCTTTTCAGTCGTTTTCAATAAATGAATAGAACATTTTGCATTATGGACATTGAATCAATAAAACCAAACACAGCAAATAAGTTTCCACAGCATACTTGCCATTAGTTTATTAGTCCCAGAGTGGGCAAATTTGGATAAATAAAACTCCAAGGTGATCATATTATCTGAAATATAAGAGTTCCTGGATTCAACCAGATAATTTTCAGATTTTGTATTGCATTTAAAGGTGAGCTAAAGCCATGAGCATGCCAGTTATGCTGTACTCTGCTGTTGTGGCAGACAGGGCATGCCCTGCACCTGGCTGAGTATTTTGGAACTCCATTGCCTAATGTGCCTGCCATGTCTGGCTGCACTGGCTGTAAACTTCACTAAGCCAGTCCTTGCAGCTTACATAGCAAAGTAAGAGGGCGAATGAAGCAGTCCTTAGCCCTCTGTTTTCTGGTCTGCAGGAGTTCTCTTTCATGACTCTGCCAGCCACAAGATAAGCCAATTAGCTTGTTCGTTTACTGAAGGACCTTTTTAAAGCTAAGCACCGGCTCAGTGGAATTGAGTAATGCCAGCAGCCATCCTTTGACTTTAACACCCCTTTATAAAACTGCATAATGTAAACATTTTGTTTGAATCCGAAAACCCTACTAAATGTAAATTGATATTTTTAGAATGTTTATGTCTTTTATATTATATGTAATTAATCACAGTTCTTTGACCTTTATGTGAACTTACTATCATCTGAAAGATTAAGGTAACCTTTTCTAACTGGATAAAACAACTGTACTTATTAGGATAGATACGTAATTGTTATGTTTTGTTATTTTAATTATTTTAATCAGTTACATTACTGCCACATCAAAACCAATATATATATATATATATATATATATATATATATATATATATATCTGCAAAAAAAGGAATATTGTGATAGCTTAATTGTTCTTAAATCTGCACTTTTACTTAACCTGTTCAAGGTACAAAATTAATGAATTTGAAAACAAGTAAGAAATTTTTTTTCTTTTTGTTTTCTTTGGTTATTTCTTTTGGTTTCTTTCAAAAACTGGGATAACTCAAATATCTGTAAGCAATATATAACAGTTAAGAATCTTAGGAAGGCTGCTTAGCATGTAAAATGTTATTTTAAAATACTATTATAAATATTCAGACTCGACTTGCAAAGAGTAGCTCATTTTAATAAATGTTATATTACTAGAATCATTTGTAGCATACTTTCAGATAAATGTTCTATGCTGACTCCAATGTTAATTAAATTTTTAATCAGCATTTCGTTTTATTATTATTATTATTATTGTTGTTGTTTATAGCAGCAGTAATAAAGTATGTCTCTAGAATAAAATGTTATAATTAATGAGTATATATATATATATATATTTATATATATATATATATATATATATATTTACAGATAAATATATATGTTAGTGTATGTTTATTGGTGGGTTTCTATTCCTCTGTTAATAAATATGTCACACTGAAGAAAAAAAAATACTGAATGATGATATAGCAGCTGATGGGTGTAGGTAAGTACAAGTTAAAGTCAAAACCAACAATCCTGCTATATACCCTGGTAGGTAAAACTTTGTATAAGATTTACTTTATACTAAAATATTTTGCATGTGTACTGTAAATCCAAACTTCATTATAAAAAAAACAAAAAAAAATTTCCATTTAAACATTATTAGGGATCTGGGATATATTTATTAAAGTGGACTCAAAATATTCTGTTTATTTACTTTTCACATTACCTTTTTTTTATTATTTTTCATGCTGGCTAACAATTAAAGCGTGCTTCTAATATTCAAAACAATTTGAATGCAGTTTTTCTTTTATGTCAATCTTAGTTAAGATATTATATAAAATAATATGGTTGAGTCTGCCCTTGTAAAGAAGAGGGTAGTCAATAAAATTGATTATACAACATGCCTTAATTGCAGCCAGACAAGTAGTAAAGGAAAGATGGTAGTTGGTTTTTATTCATTTGCTGCTGTTTTGGTTAAGCAACAATTAAATGTAAAGGTAGGTAATGTTACTGTTAGGCTTCATCTTCACCCCTTCCTTATCATGTTGTTTTACATGTCCGTGTTTTTATTTTGTCATTTTAACAAGCCAAGGTACATTTTGTCCCCCCCCCCAAATATTTTATTTTAAATTTACGTTCTCATTCAGTTTTCAAACTTAGTTATTTTTGGTTTTGTTTCTATTTTTTTTTTCTTCCTCATTTTATTGTTTTCGGATCATTCCTATCTTTACACCCCAACCTCTCTGTAATGCTTTACTGAAATCAGAGCCGTCAGCTCCTCCACAAGACATAAGATGTAACAGCCAAAGCTCTACCAGCATATTGGTAAGTTGGCTTCCTCCTCCGGTGGAAAGACAGAATGGCATTATCACAGGATATTCCATTAAATATACTGGAGTTGATTCAGAGGATAACAAGCCCCATGAAATACTAGGGATTTCATCAGACACAAAACAATATCTCTTGGAACAACTGGAAAAGTGGACTCAATATCGTATATCTATGATTGCCTATACTGATGTTGGACCTGGCCCAGAGAGTTCACCAATTGTGATTCGGACAGATGAAGATGGTATGTTTCTTCTACTTCATCAGTTTACATCTATCACTTCTCTTCAAGCTTCGTATTGTAATTAAATACCAGATGGCCTTTTTTTTCTGGCTGCTTTTTTCTTTTTTTTTTTCTTTTTTTTTTCTTTTTTTTTCTGGGTGACAGATTTTTTTTTTTTTATGTAAAAAGAGTTCCATAGAAACTTCTTCAGGAAACATTTTGTTTTTTACTGTTGTTTCCTCTTTTTTTCTTATCTTTTCATCTGTCACTGTTGCATTGTCTCAAAATACTTCTTTCTCTTTTCTCTTTATTATGGATACTGATGCTCAACCATTTTACGGTGTGATATCTCTTGATAATTAACCTTACTACCAAAGAGAAAAAGAAGGCCCAAAGATATGTCGACAGTTGTATACTGAAAAACAGTTCATTTTTTAAAAAAAATAAACATATTATGTTTTTGTCTTATAATTTATTCCAGTGCAACCTTTCAACTTATATGCTTTGAAGTTTCAAAGCATCCTCCTTGGCTTTTTACATTTTTACATGTTTTTCTCTTTCTCAGATACCCTTTTTCTTCCATTTTTGCATCAGTCATGTTTTTTGATCTTTTCACTAAATAATAGCACAGAAATGTTTTGAATTTTTATAGCTTGAGTGAAGATCCTTTTATTCAGTGGGTGGGACAAAGTGCCTATAAAATTGTTTTATCAAATGATGTTGTTCCAGTTCCTAGTGGTCCTCCTCGCAAAGTCGAGGTAGAGGCTGTGAACTCCACATCTGTTAAAGTGTCCTGGCGCTCACCTGTGGCTAACAAGCAGCACGGCCAAATAAGAGGATACCAAGTGCATTATGTACGGATGGAAAATGGTGAACCTAGAGGCCAACCAATGCTAAAGGACATTATGCTGGCTGATGCTCAGGTAAATCAATGAAATGCTGTTTATTTAAGTGATCATTATTTTAGGTTCATTTAAGATATAATTGATTTGGTAGGAGCTCCCTGTGTTTTAAAAAAATGTATATAGTTTTATAGATTAAGTTTTACTAAATACACCTAATCTTAAATCATAGTGAAATCTGAAATAATGAAACCAGAAAAATAACATTGAGACCTGTTAATATAACAACCCTTTAAAAATAAAATATACAATTCTAGAAAGAGGACATATTGTATCTTACTAGTATAAGGTCATAATTCACAGTGTGCTTAAAGAATGACTTGCATAGATTATCTCATACACACTGTGTAGCCATTGTCTAGCCCTGTCTGTTATGTGAGACACAACTGCCCTTATCTAATTTCCTTGCTTCACAGTATCATCTTTTTGATGGGTGCTCCAAGCTCTAGTCAACCATGCTGACTTGGCAAATACAGTTCAGAAGAATGATTAACCCTTTTCCCTATTTGAAATGAAATTTTATAGAAATAAGGATATAAGGAAAAATATAAACTGGCAACTATTGTCCAAGAGTAAGACTAGAATGAATTCATAGATGTCTCCGGCACTCCGTTTGTAAAATCAACTTTTTTATTTGAACACTCGTTAAAAGGTCATTGTGCTGTTTAAAAACAAGTAAAGTCAGCCACTTACGCATTTTGCGCTATGGCTCTTAATCATAGTATCCATTCTCCTGAGCACCCGTGTTTCTCTCTACTTTATATGGTGAGCATCATTGCACTTTTTAACACTAAGGATTGAGCCGATTTTTCTGCATCTAGTAAACCATAGAAACCAGTCAGCACTTAGCATTCACAGATCACCTTCACTGCATAAAGAAACCTTCTGGTTAATAATGCTTACTAGAAGTAGACAGTCTTTACCTGTCTGATTCATTTCCCTTAGTTTTTTCTCTATATATAAGTACATTATATTTTTTTGATGATTGTGAGAGCTGCCCCTGTAATTCTGAATATATATAACTGAAAATAATTAATGTTCTCTTACACCTTGTGGGCAACTATTGTTTTCTTTAAATGACAAGTGAAGGTCCTTTTTACTTGATGTCCTCATTTACTTTCCATGATCACCTACCTCCTGTACAATAGAGTAACATCCATGTTATTTAAAATACACCATCTTTACCAGCGTAATACAGATTTAGCAGTGCTTTCCTTGAAATTTGACCTAGGTTCAACACAATTGGTAATGATAACTCAAGATAAGAAACTATCACATTGAAAATCTGTGCTAATGACCAACATTCATTTTAAAGATTTTGGGTGAAATATAATTAAATCGAAAATATCAATACCACTATATCGATTTTCCTGATATCGCAATAAATTTTTGCCTGTGCTGAAAATTCAATATCGAGGTATCGAATTTTTTCCACCGATATTATGGCTTTTCCTTAGAAAGAAACAGATTAAAAAGTTTAGATTGAATTTTTGATATCTCGATATCGCTGTCACGATATCAGTAAATTTGATATCACAAGATTGGTAAAATGTATTCGACATTGCGATATTGATATTTTCAATTTTATTAAGTTGCGCCCAATTTGACTAAATCAGCCCTGCTATGTTTGAATATTCTACTCATGCTCCAGTGCATAATTAATGGTAATATCTGTTTGTGTGAGTAGGATGGAAAAATGACGCTAACGTGATATTTTTTTTTATTTTTCATATTAAACCTGCGAGAGCAGAGTAGACTTGGCAGGCATCTGACAAGATGTAAATGTCTTTAAAAGCCTTGCAGATAGATAGAGCACATTAGAGAATATTAGAGGGGAAGCATACTTTCCCTTCAGCTTTTCAGCATGGCCCACAGCTTACATACTTTTCCTGTGTGTAGCACTTTTATCATTCTGTAGGTTATTGTCATGCTGCCATCACAGAGAAAAAACTAGTGCAATTGCATGAGCCCTATGGTCCTGCTGAATAATGAAGGAAGACCTGATATAAAATGTCCTACACATGATCTAAAGCTAAGCATCCCAGTTATACTGTACTATTGTACTCTTATAATCTATAGATTTAATGCTAACACATGCATTATCCTATCTAAACTTGCAAGACACAGCTAATCTATACCAATGTACTGGTGCATTTGAAGCAGAAATACTAATGTAACTTTTGACTTGTAAAAGAGCTAAAGATACTTGTAATGTAGGATCTAGCACCCAAAAACACAATTTCCCTCCTTTTAGTACAATTATGAAAAGTTTTTTACGTATCTGGCTTGCATATATTCGAGGCCGTCAGTTTCATGGGAGAATCATTGTTTTGTTTCTAAACTGGAATTTATTGTCACGTGGATATTTTGGTACATTTAATGGAATTCTAAAGCCTTTTAAAATTGCAATATTTAAGACACACATAGATATCTGTGTTGGTGGCCACTGTAGGCCACTTTTGGTCCTTCTGGAAGCAGTGTCTGCTGCAGCCTCCCTACGAGTTTGTAAAATGTGTTGTGGGGAGAGGGGCCTTAGGCAAGCTTGTGCTCTGTTATCTATAGGGGCCACAGTGAAAAAAATGGAATTTATTGTGTTGAATTGTGCAAACTCAACACTATCAGAAAGGGTTCAAGGAGAACTAAAGTTAAAAAAGAGATATTAAAATCTTAACTTATATTAAGTTTCATCATTGCAGTCACAGGTTTATCTGGACTGTAATTTTTCTTCACCGAGGCAGAGCTCACAGCACTTCGGCTGACACAGAAGCCAGCGCAAAGCTCCGCCCACTTATCAAATCGGTGGTCCAAATGGGTTTCAATGTCATCACATTCATTGTGGGGCCAATAAGAACGCAATGATGATGTTGAAACCCATTTCCATATGCCAGCAGAGCTTTCCCCTGGCTCCTGTGTCAGCTGAAACGCTGTGATCTCTGCCTTGCTGAAGACAAATTACAGTCCAGATGAAGCTGTGACTGCAATGGTGGAACTTAATATAAGATAATTTTTTTAATACCATTTTTTTTTTTTTTAACTAAAGTTCTCCTACAGTTCAGCTACATTTTTAGCAAAAGTAACTTGGGTGGTTCCAGTATCTGCTTATGCAGATGTAGCAGCCAAGCATTATAAACACAAGATGATTAATGTGTTTTGTATAATAGTACTAGTTTTTCAAAGAAATTGAGGCATGTGAAACGTGTGCAAAATCAGCTGCTGTGTAGATTGAGGTAGCTAGATGGCTCATAACTGTTCATAAACAACAGCATGGATTTAATAATGAGGGTTGCCTAATGGATTCAATTTCATTTATGGGAGGATGAACTATGATAACTTAGTTAAATTTAGTGGATGACTGCCAATAACAAATATAATATTGCTAGTAATAAAAATAAGGACAATGAATGTACAATAATAATAATGACATTAATATTGAAATGAACGGGCCTGGTAAAAATCAATAATCCTTAATTCAACTGTTAAAATCAGCACTTTGATAATAAAAAAAAGATTGATTGGAGTAGAATGTTTTTGTTAAGGTTTGAAATATGCACATTATTAAACAGAAAGGTGGCAAGGTTTTGTTGATTTCAGTATGTCAAGAGCTGCAACTGTAAAAATGTTCAAGTTCTGTAGAATCCTATATATATCAGCTGTGATTCGCTGATAAATAAGTCAAAGTGAGCTGATCACACTTTGGCCTATGAATTGTCTACTTTAATTCCAGTCCAGCAATGATGATAATAGAGCCATAAAAAATGGACATTGGCAGGTGGAAAAATGTCTGTATTAATTTTTGATCCTCTTGTTTACCGATTGGCCTATGAATAGCTAAATAACCCTTTTTGTCGCAGACATGGGTCTTACCCTGCAGCCAGCTTAGTGCTTTATATCACCCTCCCCCTTTTGTTGTGCCTATGTAACAGTTTCTGGCTTCCCATGTGTAAAATCGGGGTATATCATCTATAGGGGCAGTCTTTCTAGAGTTGTTGTAATTATTTACTGGTAGAGGGAAATTAAAATAACAAAAGTGAACTTTTGATTAGTTGCTGTGGGTTACTAGAGTTCTTTATATGATTTCACCTGTTGATGATTCTTGCTACGAGTGCCCTACACAGTAGCACCTGCTGTAAGAATAGAGTCTGCCAGCCTAAACTACAATATTATAAAGCAGCACATTAATGCCTTGGGGCTGTAGTGTTATCTTATCCAACTGCTGGTTCTAGTATCTCATGGATCCCCATTAATACACTAATGAACCCTGACTTATCATCACAAACAGGGAAATATTTACTAAGTCCATTTCAGCCATATTGATTAGTTTCACACTGTTTCACTGTCAATTTTTATTTCCCTGTACATTTTGATTCCCTTTCTTTATAAAGAATTGATAAGAAATCTTCCCAATCGAAAGAAATCCTTATTGATAAATATCAGTCAGTTGAAAGTGGCACACTTTTCAGTGTCTATCCGTTAGGTTAAGCTTCCATTACAGATTGATATTGATATCAACATTCTTTTTTTAATGAGATCTTTTTCTGTTGTGTCTCTGTGACATAGGGGGAATTCACCATCCAGCAAAATGAGCTCCGAAGCCTTCGGCTCACTTCGCAAATGGTATTATGCGCATGCTGATGTCCTGCACGCGGACATCAGCATGCGCATTAGAAGAATTCCAGTCTCGGCGAGGCAACTCTTTTGGTCTCGCCGAGACTGGAATCCCTTTAATGCGCATGCTGATGTCCGCGTGCAGGACATCAGCATGCGAATAATATCATTTGCGAAGTGAGCCGAAGGCTTCGGAGCTCACTTCGCTGGATGGTGAATTCCCCCCATAGACAGACATACAGTTTTGGTCAATTATATTGTCTTTTAACAGCAAAGTAAACAGACAAAAACAATAATATCATTAATAATAGGCTGTTTCTTCTGCATTAACTGTTCAAAACCTTTTTGACTGTAGTAAATATCTCCCTATATATAGTGTTTGATTGGTCGGAGAATGTCACATTGTCCATTCATCTGTGAATATCAATGAGACAAATGCTGAGAGTTAGTGTTCAAATATACTCTGTAGAAGCCAGTGTCTAAGAAACTAGTTTTCACTGTTACAAAACAAAAACTTCAGAAGAAGCACAAATAATCACAGAGGTGACTTAAAAGGGAAATATTGTGGGTTTATTGTGTTTCTGACATGTAGGCTCAATAATCAAATGTGATTTATTTTTTTTTAGGAGATTTTAGTTCTTCTTTAAGCAGTATATTTAGTTTCCTTTCTATTTAAAACTTTTTATTTTCCTTTTTGGTAAATGCACATCCAAGTATATCACTCCTTGCATCACTTCCAATAGTCTAAGTGAGCACGGTTAAATTAATTCAGAAATATCAAAATTCAGGAACATGCATTTCGGCTCTAATTGAATTCTGATGATGGTTCAGTTTCAACCAAAATGTGTTGAAAGGCTCTTAACGAGTGAATTAAAGTTAATAAGACATGCAGTATGGGTCTAGTGCAAACTATAAACTATCTTAATCATCTAAAGATGTAATTTTTATATTACAATGGAGTGCTACAGTTAAAAAGTTTCTATTGTGACCAAGCTATCATGAAAACTGACAGATTGCTTGCTTCTATGTTTTTCTTAACCAAAATAGGAGCACCACTGGATAATTTCTAACACAAGTATTTGACTTTCACTGTTATTTGTAATCAGCAGTAATCAAACAGCCCCAAACCTCTCCCCCATTGTTGCTAGAAGGATTCTGGCCAGGTATGGAACATAGCATCAGAATTCATTGAGCTGACATCTTCATTGTGAGTTAGTTCTTGAACATATGCCATATAAGCAGCAATTCCATTGCACCTAGAAAATTCTAAAAAAAAAAAAAAATCTGCCCATTGTTTTTGTAGCAAAAGTGTTTATATATTTATGTACTCTCTCCCTCTCCGTACCAATAAGCTAATGAATCAAAGGCTTGGTTATTTTTTCAGGAATCTCTATATTTGCTCTTGGTATATGTTTACAGCCTGTTTGGCTAGCATTATTTACAGGTTTACTGCAGCAGCAGACTTTTGAAAAGTAACATTGCGCCATGTGTATGGTTTTTTCAAGCCCATATGTTACTAGTGGGGAAAAAAAAGTGTCAAAATATAAGCCCTAAAAAAATTTTTTTTTTTTAATTTCTTTTATTTTATTATTATTTTTCTCTCCTACTTTTACTCGTAAACAGTGGGAATATGATGATACCGCTGAACATGTGAGTAACGTGGATAAAGACTTCAAAACGTGTGCTTTTATATTTTGTTTTTTGTTTTGTTTAAGCATTTCATTTATTTTGTGTTTGCGGAAATGCATGAACTAACCAAATCACTTTTTATTGTGTGATATCCATATAGCATGAGGCTGCAATTTGCCAAGAGCAAAATACTGTACATGGTGTTTACAATTGGAACATGTGTTTGTATGTCTATTACTAATGTTGCTTTAATTTAAATGCTCTCTTCATTAAAAAGAAAGAAAAACAAACAAACAAATTGCCCCGCATTAATGGAATTTAGCTTTAGCTGTTCATATTATATAGCTAAATTGCAATTGCAGTGTTCATTTTTCCTGGCACATTGTGTGATGCATGATTACAATCAGTTCGTTAATGTATAAGTCATACAGTAAAAGTCTTGCTTGCTTGTATCCATTTAGGTTTGAACTAAAAAAGTGTACTTGATTTAAATGGTTTATTTGCAACACTTTACCCTTTTAAAAGTCCTTCTCGTTTGGGTCACAGTGAGGCTCATTTATTTACTTCCTCAAAGGTAAAGTAAGCTGATCATCATAAAATTAGCAGACACACAGACAATTAAATCTGGAACTGTGCTGATTGCAAATTGATTGCATTTAAATTACATGCAATACATTTGCAATCAGCTTGACCCTGATAATAGAAATTTTTTTTTTTTAATTGTGTCTCTGATTTTTGTAGATCATCTGGCAACCTTACTTAGAGGGCATTTTATGAGCAGTCATTTCCCTGTGGCATAAGATGGCTGGCTTGTATTAGTATTACACTTATTACTAAAGCATCTTCTGTAGTATTTCCTGTGCTTTGCATTTGAGTTTTAACTGCTATCCTGGAACAGTCAGTTGCAAACTTTGGTCATTGTTACGTGGGAACAATTTTGTTCCAGTTTGAGTTTTTAAAATTTCTGTACTTTATTTTAGGAAATGATTATATCTGGACTGCAACCTGAAACTGCTTACTCTATCACTGTGACAGCTTATACCACAAAAGGAGATGGAGCTCGAAGTAAGCCTAAAGTAGTATCTACAAGTGGTGCAGGTCAGTTTCTAATAGAGCTTCTCTTATTTTCTTAATATATTCTTAAAGTGAACTATCCTTGTGATATTTTACTTGTATTGTTTAATGCACTTTTCCCATGTCTGCATTGTACTTGTATTGCTGAATTGTACAGCACTGCGTAAATCTGTGGTGCTTCATAAATAAAATTATACATACATATGCCTATGTACATACATGGGGAATTATGGGAACTTTTTTGTTGCCACTAGCCATGAGCAGGTAGTGATGTTACATAGCCTAAGAGATGCATTCAGAGAGGGTTAAGGACTGAATTCTGTGAGGTTAGTGTAGAACAAAGTGGAGCGAGGGCAGAATGTAGCTCTGTTAGGGTGGAATGGGGCAACCTGAGCATTGTCTCTCATACTTTAAGAACTTGCCGATTTACCCAATGACCCGGCATTTGATCAGAAAGCCCAATTCTCCAAGTGAAAACTGGCAAGTTTCCAGGTATAGCTATGTGCCACATAAGATCTATTTTAAAGGAGAACTATGAGCTCATATTGTCTAGTGGTGATTAGGAAGGGTGTAGATACTTCCTGATTCCACTGTTATGCTCCAGCGCTGCTACTTCTCTCTCATACACTGCTGAAATGTTTTTTTTCATGTGAGCATCTGCATCCCTCTCTTTTCCTGTCTATTTCACCAAGAAGAGCAAGTGCAGTAATAAAAATATGCAATACAAGCTTATAGTTCTCCTATAAGTAACATTAATGCCTGCCTTAACTCAGGTATTAGTGAGTCTGTTATGCATTTGTGAAAAAACTGCTAGCAATTCACAAATGAACAGATTCTTATTTGAAAAGTTTATAATAATACAGTGATTAGACTCTGCAAATTATCTACCTGTGATGTTATCTAGTCATTAAAATGGTTAATGAGACAGGTCAAATATAAGCCATATAGAAGGTTTTTGAAGTGATTTAGAGATGCAGTATGTTTGTGGTAGCTATACAGCAGAAATGTGAATGGGGGTGTAACTACACACCCACAGGCTACAATCTGTATTGGGGTAGCCTCTCCTGACGAAACATGGACTTAACCAAATCACCTTGACCAAAAGTTGACTTACCAAGATCCAGGGGGTGGGAGCACATTTTTTTAATTTACACTGCTGGATCTCAGAGGGTTAGCAGTGGTCTTGGAAGGTGAATAATACAGACCATACCATATCTCTCCAAATATAAAAAAAGACATTTACGCTATTGACAATTTTTTATCGCATATTAGTTCATTACAGGCAGTCAATGAAATGGTTATCCCAGACAAGAATTCAAGACTTGCTAATTTCTTTTTCATCTGGAAGTACTTGGTTGGGGAAATATGATTTCTGCAGCTGACTAATCATACAAGTTTATGTAGGAATTACTAAAATACAAATGACATGTAGATTACATTATACATTTCATTAAAGTTAAAAAGAAATCACAATTTAAACATTATATATTATATACTGTATATATAATGAAGAAATTTCAGTAATACATTAAGACGTTTTTTTAAAGACTTTCCCTAAATGAAATTTAAAAAAAAATTGCAATTGCTGAGAGTCACAATTGACCGTAATATTGACTGTCTCTGGGATCATTGTAGCTTTTGGCCTGGATGTCTGGAGAGAGGGGGCATGTGTCCCCCCTTGGAAGGTTTCCACAGCATCTGGACCAAATGGGGAACAATGAGAGTAGTCTTAGCCACCACCATTCATTGGGTAGATAGGGCAGGACAGAGGGGCATATTGAGAGTTTTGGAATACTGATGATGATAATAACCCTAACATCTGGTTCTGTGGATGCCCATGGTTTCTGGTTTCATATACCACATTAGGTGCAGCAACACTTTGCACCTACTTTTCAGATTTAAAATCCTGATGGAGAGACTCAAATTCTGCAAAAAAGATGGTGTGATTTACTCATACTATAGAAACATTTAATACATGCATTTGAAATAGATGCATTTCAAATAACACATGTGGGTATATTGCACATGCTTAGTTGGAGTCAGATGAAGTCATCTGAAAGTTTACAATGATTTTAACTTTACTTAGTTATAAAAGCTGGTGCCTTTGGGTAACATTGCTTAATTAGTTTATTTTTTTGGTCCAGTAGACAGATTTATTTCCTGCATATTGCGCTTGTAACCTAGTACTACCTCTTGTGTATATAACTCTGTTTAAATATGTTTTAAACTTGTAATATAGCACTCCTGTCACCCCAGACTGTTTACAGTGAGATATTAAAACAAAATCACTGTGCTGACCATAAAGTGTGTTTCTTTGTACACTCATTGTCCCCCGGCTGCTGGGAATTATTTGAAGTTTAATAGGGTCCTTCCCACATATCATTTATTGCACACTGGACTTAAAATATCAAGGATACATGCTTCACATTGCCGCCAGGTGGATAAGGTTATTTATTTTTAATAAGCCAAACTCTCCCCTGATTCAATTCTTTTAGAAGACTAGTCGTATTTCTTACATCTTTTAGAGGCACCACCGATCAACATTTAAAAAAAAAAAAGGAGTCATCAATATGAGTGTTGCCGCCAGAACAAAAGCAATTTATGACATATATAATTTTGTGACAGCTTCTAGCAATCTCTTGACTGGAAACCTGAAGGAGTTATTATTCTATTTCTGCGGACTCTCTTCAGTTTGCTTATGCTCCATTGACTTTAATCATGTTCAGAACACAAAGAAAAGATGAGGTTTAGAAACGTATGCTCTGATCTCCCATAATTATTATATGTGCTTTTATATTCTGAGAAAAACAATGAAGATGTGCAATATTTAGCTATGCCAACACAATGATACATTTAAAACAGATATTTGAAATGTCGGTATATAAAGTCTAATATATTTTTATAGCATCCAAGGGCAAAGAGTTAAATAACACTGTATAGGTTTGTTTACAATACATGACAAATACGCAATTACGCACATTTACAGCACTAACAGTAATGTACCATTGTTACTGATTTTACAATGGTCATTACCATCAGCAGCATTTTTCTCTGGTATATTGATCACTTCTGTCTTTCCCAATGTGATATCCAACACCTCCATTTCCATTACCATTTTGTGCTTTTGCTCCTTTAATTGAAAAGGCGGTGAGCCAAATCAGTAACGAAAACAGAGGTGATGGCTATCACAATGGGATCTATGCAAATGTTAACTAATGAGGCAATAGTGTTAATGTACCTTAGGGAGATGACAATAATGGTACATTACTGTTTTATAAATATGCTCAGCAATGCCAGTATTTGTTAACTTAGATAACACATTGAGGAGCATATTTATCAAGCCGAGTAGTGGGTGATGAAATGGAAATGCAATCAATTAATATTGACAGAGAGAATAACAAGAAAACACTTTCTTCCTTTTAGTTGCATACGAATATTTTTGCCACAATTCTGTACAATTTTGCCACACAACATGCATTTTTGCATCACTGTAAATATGACACATATACTCAGTTCAGCTTTGTGGTCAGGGAAATGTAGCCTTTTGGGAAGAGATTTATTTCGTTGTCCCTCTAACACAGGGGTCTGCAACCTATGGCTGTTGAGCCAGATGTGGCTCTTTTGATGGCCGTATTTGGCTCTTTGACTGTAACAAGCGGTGCTCACATGCAAGCACCGCTTATTGCAGTCTGTCGGCTAATGGCTGGCAAGTGTTATAGAGACAAAGCTCTCTAAGCGCTTCCGGATTTGTAACCAATCCGGAGCTGCTGACATCACCAGCTTCTGGGTTGCTAGTTAATCCGGAGCCACTGACATCACCTATGTGACATCACATATGACATCAGTGGCTCCAGATTCGAAAGGGCTGAGCAGAGCCGCATGTATATGGCTCTCTCAGCCAAAAAGGTTGCTGACCCCTGCTCTAACATGTCTTGTTTTCGTGATAAATCTGACTGCATATTAAACTGTTGTTTTTCTCAATTCAGTTTATCAACGTTCATTAATTTTTTAATAATGTTTTGAAAATGACTCAATTATACAATGGCTTTCATTTTGTCAAATATGTTTTATGCTTCAGTCCCAGGTAAACCTCGGCTTGTAATTAGTCACACTCAAATGAACACCGCTCTCATTCAGTGGTATTCTCCTGTCGAATCATTTGGTCCAATCATGGGTTATCGCCTAAAGTATGGTCGCAAGGATTTGGACAAGCATACATCTTTAGAATTCTCAGAAAAGGAAGAACACTATACAGCCACCGATATCCATAAAGGAGCACTCTATATATTTAAATTAGCAGCCAGAAATAAAGTAGGCTACGGGGAAGAAATTGTAAAAGAACTTTCTATTCCAGAGGAGCCACCAAATGGATTCCCTCAAAATGTTCACTGTGATAGCACCTCTTCAACATCAGTACAGATAACATGGCAGCCTCCAAGCTTAGAGGAAAGGAATGGCATGCTCAATAAATACACTCTCATGTACAGGGATATCAATCTTCCACATCATCCAGTTGAAGTACCCATTATTCCTGCAGATACAACAGTGACTCTCACAGGGTTAAAACCTGATACCACATATGATGTTAAATTACGTGCACACACAAGCAAAGGTCCTGGTCCTTTTAGTCCGAGTGTCCAGTTCAGGACACTGCCAGTTGATCAAGGTAGGATTTGTCTACTTAAGGCTTTCTCCTTAGAAGAATGTCTTACTTTGGATATCAGTGTATTGGAATCAGTTGCTAATCCTGATGGTACTGCTTATATTAGTAGGGTCTACGAGCCAGAAGGTAAAGTACACCCATCTCATATGTTTTTTGCTACATTAGTCTACAGTTGACTCGTTATCTCCTTCATAATATTTACAGGTAAGATTAAATGAGTGGGCACGACAGAGGACTTATTGGTTTTTCATTACATTGTTTTTTTGTTTTGTTTTTTACCTTGAATGGCATACATGTGAGCAGCAGTTTATAATAATGATTTGCAGGTCAAAGCATAGACAACATTAAGAACAGTTTATATGCATTTTGCTTACTTTTCCAGCAGTGTTTGCAAAAAATTTTCACGTGAAAGCTGTGATGAAAACGTCAGTTTTATTGTCATGGGAAATTCCAGAGAATTACAACTCTGCTTTGCCCTTCAAAGTAAGTTTTTTGTTACAAAATTATCTTAAATTTAATAGCCAACAGAATTAAACAAGTCAAAGTATGCGCTAATCACTGTAGCATAGCTGATTACAAGTTTCCGGCAAACTGCCCTTTATCGAAAGTTGGATAAAAGGCAGTTTGCCCAAAACATGTAACCAGTGACAATGAATGTAGCCATGCCACAGTGATTTGCACACACTTTGGCTTTATTTAATTCTGTTGGATGTATATCAAGTGCTAGTAGGACACTGCAGAAGTACAAATATTTGTGAGTTATACCTGGGAGTGAACTCACAAAGAATACAGAATTTCTTAATCTAATAAATCCTTATAAATCAACATTTTACTGTCAGATCTAATCTACCAATAGCCATATTGCATGGTCTCTTGTACTAAGCTTCTAAATAAGTCTAGAACATTTTCTGCAATAAAGGCACAGCTACTGGACTCACTCTTGTGCCCAGGGGCAGAATTACAGGACAAAGGGCCCCAGTGCAATATCAGAACCAGTCCCTGCAGTGGGAGCATGCTGTCTTGTTATAAGGGTTGCAATGGCTGCAGCCAAACCCCCTTGGGCATTGTGACCATTGCTACCCTTATAGCTAAGACACTGCTCATGCCCACCATGTTCATATTTGGTGTTTTGTATGGATTCATGCAGTAAAAATAAGCATTAATGTCATATGAAGTAAAACATGGATTGGAAATGGGACATTGAATACATTGTTTAAAGTAAGAATTTAAACTAGAAATGAAATTAATTTTGGCATTTATTCCTACTATAGAATAGGATTAGGATTTAAACCAAAAATCCTACAAATATATTTTCTCATTGAAAAATAAATATTTGGAAAGCCAAGCAACGTAAATGTAAGAGTGTATTTATAATTAAATATACTGTGTAGAACAGGAGTCACCAACTAAAATTAACCGAGGTCCAAATTAAAAAATTTACCAGAAGC
>WMED01000446.1:0-30000 GCA_019650415.1 Pipa parva
AGGTTGGCCATCCTGTTTTATGTTGCATTGTGCCTTGCTGGTAAAATAATTATTTACAATGGTGACTGTGGTAGACATTACAGAGGAACAATGTCCTTGTATGCCCTCTGACCACCGGAGAATCAACAGGAACCTGTTGCTGTACAGCACAACCACAGTCTTTAAAGATTCTCTCCTGCATTGCCTACTGACCAACTAAGCGAGCCTTTTAATAATGTGTTGACTATTTTTTTCTGCTGTTTTTCTTAAGGATACTGAGATCCGTAAATGTTATGCATGGCTTTTATTGAGTGAATCCATATTATACTGCCTTGTTGTAGATAACCTTTATTTCTCTAATGATTAGCTCATTTAATCTGACATCTACTGTATTTTTGTAAACGTTAATTTAATTTTCCTGTTTACGAGACCTTTTAATTCTTTTGTCATGCACTCTACATCAAAATGTCATCTGTGTGAATAATGACCACATTTAATCCTATTATACTGTACAACTACTGCATTGTTTGAAAGAAAAAAAACTCTGGATTTACCCACAAGAAACTACTTAAGATAATAGTTACCTAAAGGTCTAATAAATAACCTGATCATTCCAGGATTGGATTAAAGAGATATTATCACCATAAAAAAGCATTTTTGTTTTTGCCATAATCCAGTGTATACTGTTTAGGAAAGCGGATTAACTTCAAAAATGGATTTACCCTAATTACATTGAATTATTTGTTTTAGCATAAGGTCAACTGTTTCTTTACCAACACACCTTTCTTTTTGGTAGTGATACAGGCTTTTTAACATAAAGACATAAGCGTATAGCCTGACTCAGGCTACAGTACTATACAGAAACTACTGTTATCGTTAGAGTGGACTGGTAAGCTTCTCATCACACTGTTTGGGATAAAAGACTGCTACAAAGACAGTAAATGTTACATTAAGGCTGGATTCACACGAGCGTATGATGCGCAGCGCGTCATACGCTCATGTAAAAAAAAAATGGCTCAATGAAAGCAAACGATACTTACCTAATTCCAGACACACGAGTGTATGATGAACATATGCTGGGTCCAGAATGCTGTGTGTCGCATTTTGGCCGGCGTATATACCTTTAGGCACTTTCCTAAAATACGCTTGCGCGTTTACGCTAGTGTGAACTGGGCCTAAATGACAAACAGCCAAAAGGGCAAGTGTTAAAGTAATAAATTCAAAGTAGATAGAATTTAAAGACAATATAGTGTGGAGTGGGCACAGTGTGGTTAAAGGGGCACTATAGTGCTGATATACTTTAACTGCACACATATATATAAAACTCCTTTATACGAAGCCAATTGCTAACACAATTAGTTAAAAAAATGTTTATGGAAGAAATAATACTTGCAGTTTGTTTCCCTTACTTAGTTTTCCTGAGAGCTGACATTTTCCTCCCCCCTCAACCCCCCTCCTCTTTCTATTCTGCAAATCAGACAACATGAGAAGAAAAAGCTGCCTGACTGCTATTGGTTAAGCAGTGCGCTGCCCTTTTGGCTGCATAAATTAAGATTGGAATTCAGGAGATTACAGAGGGAAAGCTGACGTGCACATGTAGTAAGTAGGGCAAAATTGTCCGGGGGAGGGTACCTTTTCATGGAAAACTGGCCAGTACATGTCACACACACATTTCCTGGTGCAAGAGTTTATCAGCGCTGCCTACTCAATCATTCTGCATCACATGAAACAGCTACTGTGGAGAAACACTTCTCACTAAGGTATAGTACTGCACATGTAAAGATGTAATCTGACTGTAGTTCCCCTTTAATGACAAGACCTAATTAACAGATAAACTGAGGGGGAGAATAGGGGAGAGGAAGGAAAACAAATAATTGATAATATCTAAGAAAACCAATGTCATTATTTAGTCCATAGTTCTTTGAGTCAAAAAATGTATCATTTTAAGTTCTAATGTATCTGTAATCATCACTAAGTGAGTTTTTTTTAGTTGAAACAAGCATGAATTGTGGGGGGGAAAAAACAAAAAATGATTCCTGTAAGATACTTGATGGATTCTAGACTTCAAAATTAACTATGCTCAGTTCCCTTTTTGTGAAGAGACCCTGTGATTAGTTACATCATTTCAAGCCCACAAGTGGTTAACATTGAATATGTGCTGTACAAGCAGTGGGTCAGGTTACTAGCATTGATGTTCAGAGAAACTCTCCCTACTCTGTTTCTAATTTTGAGAGAGAGAGGGAAGTTGAACTTATTTGGTGTAATAGAGCAGACCTTTATGGACTTTGTGGAGCGTGTGGGTCTCTGCTTGTAAAATATGAATTTCTCTTTGAGCAATCAATCGGCTCAAGTGCCATTACTTGGAATTTAAAGACTTTCTGCTTTATGGTCCTGCAATGATTTTCTTTTTTTTTTTTTTTTTTTCTTAAATAAGAATAAGTGGGTATCACTGCAAGCTTTCCTACTTTGGACGCAGAGCAACAAGTGTGCATGTTGGAATGAATAGACAAAAGGTAAGAGCTGGCAGCTTTAATGTTTCCTGTTGCAGAAATAATAAAACAAAGGTCTCTCTTTTTTTCTATTATTATGACATGGACTAGTATTGCTTATACTAAAACCCGTGCAGCTGGTGATATCTCACATTATCTATGACAGATATTTTCTTCCTCCTTCAGTAAAAAAAAGAATAGGTGTATTAATATGCAAAAGTTAAATATGATTTCAACAACATATTAAACTATGTGAATATGTCCCTTTAGCCACAAAGTAAGCAATAGATTATTTAAATATTTGTCTTTTATTTACTATTGTAAATGGACAGTGTAGCAGATGGAGCTGGATGTCTAAGCTGCTTTACTGTTTCAGGTAACAATGTGGCAGTGAGTGTGGGTATTATAGCAACACAGTTATTTTAAATCCTATTGGTATAGAAATTTACAATGGTAGGGTAGGGCAAAATGCAATGGTAGCAAAAATCAGAAAACACTGTGAAAAAATGGCCATTTTGGGATCAGTCACTTACATAAAACATTAAACTTCGTAAACCAGGAATACTAGTACTGTTTTATAAACTAGACTGGCACTATCAAACAATTTACTGATTGCCTGGCATTTACACTAGACATATCCATCAAATGTAGGTATAAGACCGTTTAGATTTATAATACATCTCTGTATGATGGGACCCTATATGAGGGATATGGGTATATTCATGGGCATGGTTGGTTGGTTGGCACTAGTTCCACAGTTTCTCCTAAATTGAATTTCTCATCCAAGCCTGAAAAACAACATGGGTGCAATGCATTTGCCAAGTAAAACAGTTAAGAAATATTTTCTTAAAGTGAATAATGTTTGCTAAGATAATGTTTAGAGATGTGTTCCAGGAAATTTAGTTCAAATCTGATGAAATATACAGTATGAGTTATCATCTGATTCCAGAGAAAAATACTCTGTGGAAGAGAGAAATAATATATATTGTATAGAGAAATATAGTTTTGTATCTATGACACATAGAGAGACATAACTGTAAAATCTTGAATGTCTTTAATTTAGTTAATGAATAAGTCTGTGATCCACATTGGAATTCACTGATATCATGTTGTATTTAGTGGTATTCTAAATCCAGTTCACAAATCACCTTTTTTCTTTTCCAGTTTTCTAAATGTTTAATTTTGGATTCAGAATTAATTTTTGTTTGCATTTTTGTTCTTGTTACATTTAAATGGACTTTTGGTTCCTAAATGAACTTAGAAACTTGTCTCTAAGACAGACTGGAAGATCGAGGGCCTTATGCCTGAAAGAATGAACAGTTGCATAAAGGTGTGAGTTCACATTTATTCAACATTTCCCCATATTTGGTTAGTCAGCAAACTCTGCAGTGTGGCGAATACATAACTTATTTGTACGCAGGTGATGGTCATGTACTTACAGAGCACTGTGTAACACTTTACATGCACAGGTGCTTTACCTATTCAACATGCGTCAGTCTGTTAAAGGAGAAGACAGGTATACTGCTCCAAATTAACCAGTTTTCCTTTGCCACATCAGAGTGGCGAGTTGGGGGGTTGATGGAAGGGCTCTGGTGTGGCATAAGGCAACTATTTCTTCAAAAATGTTAATGCCAACTGCAACTAAATGACAACATGAACTAGGAACAAGGTAACATAGAAATAGAGTACAAAAAATAAAACAGGACTGTTAAAATACTTACCTTTATACAAAGCCGATTGATTACAGTCGTAGAATGAACTGTGCTGTAATGAGCCAGCAGCCTATGCTTCCCCCGGTACCTCCTGCACAGCGCGCTAGCTGACAGAGAACCAAGTGCGCAGCTCCTTCTTCCGGCTTCTACATCATCACGCTCATTGTGCGGAGCATTCTCATTGGCCCCCATAATGAACGTGATGATGTTTAAGCCCTGAAACCCCCGAGGTATAACAGGGTGGGAGGAGCTGCAGCACTGGCTGCTAGTCAGCCAGCGCTGTGAAGAAACATTGGGAGCTGGCTAATTACAGCACAGTTCATGCTGTGACTATAATCAATCGGTTCTGTATAATGTAAGTATTTTAACTGTCCTTTTTTGTTTTTTACTTTAATTCTCATTTAATCACTTATGTACAGTAAGTGGGATATGGTGAGGATAACATCTCTGCACTTCACTGGGGGAATTCACAAAAATTTGTATGACTTTGCATATTTCTATTCAACTGACTTTGCCATACTACACATGAAACAGTGTCCATAACAGTCTGCTTGTTCAACTATCTATCAGTCTATCAACAGCTTCAGAAATAAGGAGAAGTGAATTTGCGACTATTTTGGTGATGTAACTCAAATTGTGGCAAATTGATGGGTGAATTTGGAAAGGTAAATAATGAAAAGTAATTTGTAACTGAAAAATCAAGCTTCAGATTAGATGATAAGATGATTAATTGAAAATCAAATAGATTGATAAAACAAACCAAAAAGTGAAGTAAAAGTCAAAAAATTTAAATACACAAAAAATACAAAACAATGGCAATCTGTCTTAATTATCAAGACCCTTCTGGTGTAGAGAAATGTTGGCTGGCAGATCATGCTGGGACTAGTAGTTCATAGTAGCAAGATGCTGTATATTGCAGTGCATTTAGTGCAATTAATCATGACATTATATTGTTTCTCTGGGGTTTATTCACTAAAGTCCGAATTGTTGCGTATAGGTGTGGATTCGCCAGATAAAGACAGTCGCAATAGGCTGCTACTGTCGCAGTTGTGTATTTTTAATGAGAATATTGTCACAGTCATGACTTTTTATTATGGGAAAATTGTCAAAATCTTAACATTAAAAAATTGTCGCGACTTTACAATGGGGAAATTGAAAGCAGATTTGCTATGGGAATACTCTGTTTGCGAATTCGACAGTTGAATTCGCACCTTAGTGAATAACCCTCTCTGTGTGCAGAGGGTTATACATCTTTTTTATGGTGCATGCATAATTCGGACACCACTGGATCAAAATATATCCATGGAAGAGAGTATTACAGTGTAATGCATTATTGTACTCTGCTGAAATACTGTTCCTTCTGTTCAGTTTTACACTCTTTGATTCCACACTGACAGCTAAAATATCACTAACTGAATGTAATACGGCTTCTGAGGAGACAGGTCAGAAGCATTTCAAACTGCTGTCCCACTTACCTAACATGACCTCCTTCTTGGGTTAACCAGATGTCGTCTCCATAAATGGTTTTTGTGAAACGTTTTCTTATTGGTTGAACATTTCTTCTGTTCTGTGTTTATTTGGATTGATACATTTAGAATTGTTCAAAGCAGTTTGCAAAGGTAGAAAATTTGTAGTCGGTAAAGAAAAATCAACCTGATGTGTTTTGCATATACTGTGGTTATCTTCTGGCTGTCTAATTTTACATGAGGTTTTAACCTTGTTGCACACAAAATGAAATAATGCTGTATAGTTAGGACTGACCACACTGCCTCCCAGCATTCAATAGCAGCTGAACCATTAATGTAAAGTGCCTGCCAACAATATTTTAAGATAAATATGGAAAGATGTCTAAGGAAGCAGAAACACTGCTGGCAACATCTGCAAATATACACGGAGTACAATACAGGAACAACATTTTTTTCTGATTACAAAGGGGTCTTGGTCATGAAAGTCTAAGCAGGTCTGAATTTGCATTATTTGGCCCTTCCCCATCTTTGCGTATTCAGCAAATTCTGCTATGTATGGAATTTGCATCCCATTTAGATGCTTACTATGGTTGGGACTTTTGACGCTCTTTGCGTTACTTTGTGCATGAATGAACGCATAATTCAGCTATTCATTAAGTGGTGGAGTCTGTTGAAGTAGTGAATTCGGCAAAGTCTACTGTTTTCTCCAGCTGACTTCACCAGATGAAACATGTTATGATAGAATTTGAGTAAAATACAGTAGTTAAACTACTTTTGCCTTTTGACACATTGTTCTACATTTATCTGAGAAGTTTCTTGCATTTGGTGGATGCGAATTGGACTATGTTTTGTTCATGATGACACGCAGCTTTGAGACTCTTTCTTCTAAGTAGTGGGTTGATAGGAGGGCTCTGATGTGGCATAATGTGACTGACATTCAAAAGTTACAATAAAAACTGTGACTAAGTGACAACATGAACTAGGGATAGGGTAATACAGAAGGGGATATATTAGTCACTTAGTGAAGTTAATGGAACATTGTGAGTATCATGTCACTGCACTTCACTGGTGGAATTTGCATTACTCTGCATCCTACTTCTGTTAGGTTGACTACTAAACACTATGCAAGAAATCACATCCGACACTTTCCTTATTTGCTAAGGAAATCCATCGCTTAGTTAAATAAGGAGTAGTAAATTGCTAACTATCCGGGTGTGGCAAATGGAAGCGACAAGAATTCCTTTGACAGTCAAATTCACACTTTATTGAATAAGCTCCTTTAGAGTGCTTGACCTTTGATGTACTGGAAGCAGAATACATTTATCTCAGGTGTAGCTTGAAGAGGAAATTCCTTACAGGACAAGATAAAATATCTGTTAAGATACACTTTGTACTTTGTCTCATGATATCTAAGTAAATTTAAAAACATAAAAGTAATGCAAAGTTATATTATCATGAAATAATAATAATTTTAAATATCATTTCCTTGACTAATTGGAAGGGAATGATACAATAATGATAATACTTGATAAATACATTTATGGAATGATTGTATTTTAACTTGAATGTTGATCCTTTAGAACATTTTTATCAACTGTTACAGAATGTTACAACATCAACAACATTATCTGGAGGGTCCAAGTTTAAACTTCTGTGAGTATTCCCAGTCATTTATAATCCATATTGGGCACTATCTGATATCATTCAGTAGAGAAATCACATAGTAATGGACTTGCCTCCAACAGCGTTCCAGCGACGCACTGTCCTCCTCTAATGAGGTAAGTTGAATGCGACAGTGCTCCTTAGATGTTCGGGTCTTGTCAGCAACTGCCGAATACAGCCGACAAGACCCAAAGCAGCCAAAGAGCCCCATCGCATTCAACTTACCTCATTAGAGGAGGACGGTGCGTCGCTGGAATGCTGTTGGAGGTGAGTAGGGGGTGCAGGGCATGGGGGGAGGTCAAATTTAGTGATGGGCGATGTGAGTGACAGCGCCCTTCAAATAGATTGCCATCGGTAGAACTGGCCCTGCTGTTGGGTATGGGTTTAGCTTTTCAAATTAACAACTTGCCAGCAAAGGCAAACTAAGGAAATGCAGATTAACACTAGTCTAACATCTGATATTTGGGACTTTGTTGTGGTGGGTATAAATGCATTGAAATTTTAATTTCTCATTGGGGCATTAGAGCTACATTCCTACACTTACTGTTGCATCTAAACTAGCCAAATGCCTGAATGCAACATCTTCTAGTGAGACATTTAACTTCGAAAGAATCAAAATAGCACAAAATTAAAAATACCCATGCCCTGGTTTTATTCAAGTTAAATTTTAATCTAATTCAGCAAACTCTGTTATGTGGTGAATTTCTGAGCAATGTGGATGCCTACTATGGTCAGGGATTTATGGACCTCTTTGTATTACTTTTGTGCACACATAATTCGGCTAGTTATATAAATAGCGAATTCAGAAAGGAGTACTGTGTCAAATTCACCAAATTGACATTGCCAGATGGAGAAGTAGGGGGTTGATGGCCTGGCTCCAATGTGGTCTAACACAACTGTTCATTCAACAATGACAATAAACACTCTAAAATGAACTCAGGTTATGGTGACATAGACTGGGATGTATTATTCACTTAATACAGTTCATGGGACATTGTGAAGATGATGTCACTGCATTTCACTGGTGGAATTTGCATTCCACATCACTCTTACTACCATCCAACTGACTGCATTACACAAGAAATCATGTCTAGCACTGTTTCCTTCTTTGCTAAGAAAATCCAACACTTGGTGAATAAAGACTTATTACGTTAATACACTTCAACAATTGAATTTGCACTTTCAAGAATAATTCCATAGTGAGAATAGAGATTTAATATTATTATGGGGAGCTTATCAAAAACCACATCACTGCTTTAAGTGAAGCCATTGTCCTGAGAAAATGTGGTGATACAATTTTTTAAAATATAAAATACATCCTATCATATTCAAAGGAGAATGCCAAAGCAAGGTCCCAGCCACACCCAATGTATAGAACTCCAAAAATCTACTCCAGCTCAATTGCATTAAAACAGGGACAAAACCCCATTTAGAGGGGACTAAAACCTTAGAAAAACTTAGCCTAAAAATGATGTGTCTTATATATAGGGCTTGTTACAACAGTTCATAAGTGCTACAGGCCAACAGCAAGTGAATACTAATACCTGTAAAGTTGCCACTGGAGGCAGACATCTTTATTCTCTATATACGCCGTTTTCATAAACCAGTGTTGCTCAGTTTGTACTTCTAAGGGATAGGGAAAACATTTTGTCTTACAAATATTGTTACAACTGGTAAATAAATCAAACTTATAGCCATTTCATATGATGTATTTATCAAAAATTAACCATAACCCTCCCCAAAATGCAAAGCTTGTTACTTGGTTTTCTGTCCGGCTATACAATGAGCTAATGTTCTATCAGTGTTGCATTATGTGTATTTTATACATATTAGTTTTAAAGGCATGGTTTTACCACTTTTATCAGTGAAAAATCTATCAAACATACAGGCTGTATGGATAATTAGTAATTTATCTTCATAAAACATGGTTATTTGCAGCTCCATCTCCAAACTTTGGTAGTTAATCATCAAAGTGTGAACAATCATTTAAATGAATTTGTGTCTATTCACCATTTCCACAACTTTGCGTATTCAGCAAATAATGATGTGGAGAATTCCCACCCAATTTGACATTTTATGACAGTTAAAAACTTGCTCACCTTTTTGCATTACTTTGCGTATGCATGTGACTTTTGACTATTTACAAAATGTCGGGCTGTGTCAAAGTAGCAAATTCAGCAAGGTGTATTGTTCCAAATTCAACAAGGTATAGCAACATATGAATTTGCTACACCTGGAAATTCACACTTTCATGAATAAGCCTTTTTAATGTGCAGATCAGATCATTACTTTAACAAGATATCATTTACAAATGCATCCTGAAGGGCAATGAAAATACAGCTACACAGCTCTAATTCAGTACTGAGCTATACCTGGTTAAAGGGATAATATGGTTGGCTTATTTCTTAGGAATTTGCTTTCAAAGTGGTGAAACGAAACAGTTATTTAGATCTATTGGGTGAACTTGATCTGCAGTTTAGGATTCCTTCTTATCTCATGCAATGTTTTGTACTGGGTTTTATATGCTATTCACTTTGTGAGTTTGAGTGGCCATACATGTAAACATTCTTATATTGGGCTGGAAACTCCTCCTTTCCAAATAAGTACCCCTTGTCCTGGTCATCATATGAAAGCTATAAAATTACTGTTTTTAATTGTAGGGAGAGCAATAGAATGTGAAAGAAGAGGTTTGGGGCAACAGCACAGTTATGAATTATGCCTAATGGGGTGACACATCATTGGAGACATATCTGCATGGGGCAGAGCATTGCATTTGGAATATGACTATCAGGAAAATGCATAGCATCTGGAGCATTTGAGGGGCACTGCGCAGCATCTGTGGCATGTCTTTGGAGGCCCCGCATTGCATCTTGGCATGACAGTTTGGGGAATGCACAACATCTGAGGTCTGTCTGCATATGCAATTCACAGCATCTGGGGATGCTTGTAAGAGAACTGCACAGCATCTACATATAGGTGAAGGCACTATGCAGCACCTGGGATATCTATTTGTCAGTATGTTGACTGTGCAGCTTCTGGGCCATGGCTAGGTGCACGACATCTGGCTGTAGGTTGATTTTAAAAGTGTGCCTTGGCTCAGTCAATTTTACTTATTTCCTCCTCCATCTTTCAAAGTTTCCTCTACACTACTGTGGTAGAAAGATGGCAGTGCTACTCTTGACTGCTCACTGGTGCTGTCTGAAGGTAGTTAAGTCCTTTCAAGTCAATATTTTTATGTGGAAAATGTGTTCTTCTCCCAGCATTAGTATGAGCAGGATGTGCAATAAGATTTGTATCTGGGAAGAATGGGCACTGTTTATCCTAGTCCCACCAACGTTATCAAATACCAATGTCCTTTGGTCTAAAGTTGATTTTTGCCTATAAAGACTTGAATGGCTGTAGTAATGGGTAGAGGAAAGTAGCCAATTAGAAGGGGTGTCTTTCTTGACCATGCTGTGCATGGGTTATTTGTTTCATTACAAAGGGGCATATGTGTCAGAATGCGTGAATTCACACACTTGAATAAAGCGAATTAGTCACACTGTGTATATTTTTTGTATAATAATTTGTCTTTGCTTGACAAATAGCAGTAGATGGTGCTAGAGAGAAAATTGTAGCTACGTTGTGTATGGTGAACAGGACATGTTGGAGGCAGGTACTATATGGCAGTCTATTTAGCAATTTGTCTGTGATGTAACAGATATTTCTGCATATTATTTAAAATGAAAATTCATGGAAATAGTCGAGTAGTAATTATTGTGCACGGACAGGTGAATAGGAACAGTGGCATATTGTAGGGAATTCTGCCTAATTAGGCGTATTGTTGTGAAAGTTTGTTACACTTGCATTTGACTTATTTTCTTGTTTTGGTGTTACTGTTCTTTCAAGTATTTCAATGAGGTGAAGAAGGACAAGTATGTGAGTGATTATCACAAGTAGGTAATACCTAATCCCTCTCTCTCTTGAGATAAAGTTACTTATACAATGCTGTATAATCACATTTGTTCTGTCCTGGAGTAAAAGTGTTTTTCCTTTTTCATTACTGAATAACCCGCCAATAAACAGTCACAAAGAACTCAATTTAGATAAAAGATACATAATAAATACCTCACCCGTAATGACTTGTAACTTTTTCTTATAGAATTGTGGGGATATCTGTTTTTTTAAGGCATTAAAAAGATATTAACACCCTAAAATCTTTAAATAAGTAATTTCATTTTGCATACATCAACAACACTGTACTGCAGTCTTTCACCGTTCCTCTTGCAAGGACCTGTATCTTTCTCAAATTAAGATCTGTATCTCGCTCATAAAGCGAGATGGAACTGTTGTGTAGATGAAGGCAAAAATTGTAGTATACAAGCAAAGATTATACTTTATTGTATTTTTGCAGCTAGTACACCTTTTAAAATTATTACATTTCTTTCAGGCCTTATTTATATAGCCACTATGTTCAAAATATACTGTGAATTTATTAATAATTTAAGCAATGCTATGCCCACAATAAGTATGTATGTATGTAGAATTTTATTTAGAGAGAGCCACAAATTTATGCAGTGCTGTACAATTCAGCAATACAAGTATAATACAAACATGGAAATAGTGCATTAAACAAGTGAGTAAATTACAAGTACAATGTGAAATAGCTAAATTGCCCAATAAATTTCAAAGTCCAATGAAAATGACTGCCCCTGAGGATTATGGTTCATCTGTGGAACAAAAACACACTTGTGGCACTGCCCTATAAGAACTACCTAAAGGCAGGACATAGCAGGGAGCAATATCTCCAACCCAACACAATGACTAAAAACATTTTACTAAGAAATATAAAAAGTGCTAATATTAATCAGGTTATACCCAACACTGCCAATAAAGACTTCTTTTGTGCTCTTTGGTTCCCACTTGGAAATCTACAGATTTTCTTTAATATGTTCAGTGACTGACCTTTATATTAACTAAGCCCCAAAAGGTCAACTATTATGCAGGATTCATAGGTGTGCATAATGCTCACAGCCTTCTCATCCAAAGCTACTCATTAAATGCTCAGGAACATTAAGCATACAGTATTTACAATATGTGAAGTGCAGTAACTCACAGTTCATAGACATGTCACTGACCTTAGTTCATCTTAGCAAATTCTAAGTGCAAATCTTATGCCACATAAGCAGAAATCATACACGCCTACTGCATACCACAGAATCAAGCCCACTCATCAGGTGCCAATGATTGCTCTTTAATAGCCTGAGTTAAGACATTTTCCTATACAATCTTGGGCATTCTGAATACATGTTATTCTATGCCAGATTGGAACAGTTTGTGCACACCAGAGAACATGAAGCCAGGAATCTGCCACCCTCAAACTGTAACACCAATGAACACAACATATGTATATACTGACATACATACACACCTTATACATGAGACATACATACACCTATGTACACAAAGGCATTCATGTACAAATACATATGTGCGCATTCACTGTCATCAGGGGAGCAATCAAAGCATTATGTTATAAAGAGAGAAGGAGATGCAGACACTATTTAACATAATCAATGCTAAGAAAATAAAAAGAGAAAAATCCACTTTTTAATGTTAAAGGCCTAAGGCTTGGGATGCACTTTATCATGTTTCTAAATGATCTTGACCACAGAGAACAGGATTAAATAGTTAGTACACAATGTGTGTTAGGGCATGCCAAGTATAAGATCACATATGGTGTAATCGTTGTTGTAAATAGACAAACTGACTTCAGATGGAACATGTCACTTAAGCATCCTGCTTTGATTATACACGAAAACACTATCTTTTTTTACTTTTTATAAAAGTAGATGTAAGAGTATATGTAACTTTGTTCTTATAAAGTACTACAAGGTAATGTAGCACTGTGCAGTTTAACAATATTGTTATAATAAAGTCACGGGGGAAAGTGCTGAATGTAGTAAAAGCACAGACTCGTAAAGATACATTACTGTGATAGTAGCAGGCAATGACTGAAACGAGGTTCTTACACCATATAGTGTAAATAGGGAGTTTACTTGTGTACAAAAGTAAGAGGGGAATACATGCAGCAAACAAATGTGCTGGACCATTAGCCTATAAGTGTCCATAATGACCGAAAACAATTAGGAACAGCACTAATGCTGGTTTGGAATTGAAAATATTGAGAGTGATAAGTGAGGATAAAACAATTGTTTTGTGAGATAATGAGGAGATGAGTAGGAAGATTTTGGCTCCATAGTGAAGAAATGTAAGGATGGTCAACAAAGTGAAGTGCTTTGAAAGTCAAAATGAGGACGCTGCTAATAGGGGTTTTAGGCTCCAGCCCTGCTTCTTGCTTTCAATATCAAGCTAATGTCTTCAGCTCTGAGCACCGTTGCCTCTTCACTTTCTGATTCATATTGTGTTTTGGGAAAATTGAGTATGCAAAGTGCATAAGCAGAATTCTGATGTAAAACTGCTTCAGTGGTTTTGTTTCAAACAAATGCATACTAGAATCTTTACAGCCTTCACCCATTGCTGAGTTTCTCAGAGTTGTAATACAATAACAGCTTAGGGTCCAGAACTGGACATCCCTGGTATATACTGTGTATACACAGTCTGATGGCCTCCAAACTTCCTCAGACAACCAAAATAAACTGTATTTAACAAAATTATGGTGGGAATGAGAGGTACAGTATTTCTACCTAGCTTGTAGATGGATGGCAAATAGAACAAAACATGTAAAGAAAACAATATCATAACCCTTCCCATTATTATTATTAGAACACTTACTATGCAAGAACATTCCACAACTTTCTTATTAGATAGAAATTAGGCTGGGAGTATGGATGTGTTTTAACATATTGAAATGATAAAATGAACAGAAAGCACCTCATCCAAGAAAATGTGCTCATACTGAAAAACAAAAACTCTTACGCAATTTTTTATCTGGAAACAATGATGTAATTTGCAGAGACAAGAGCTAGCCACGATCTACATCACTTGTGGTGTATGTGATAGTTGTCTGCTATCTTGTGGTTGAACATGGAATTCCAGATAAAAATTGCTCCTTGCTTGCATCAAACCCATATTGCTGGTAAAGGTCTGCAGGTTTAACCGGATGGAGCAGACCTTATTGTTTAACCCAGGGGGTTAACAGTTAGTTGTCTGCAGAACCTGACTAGTTTATCAGCATTACTGAATTTGTGGCCAAGCCACCAAGTGCATTTGTGAGAAGAGCAGAAGGAAAATTCCGTAGATAAATAAACAATTGGTTGACACATATCAGCTGGTATATATATGCTGAGTAAATGATAACCATATTATGCGCCAATGACAGTGAAACCAATAATATTGTTCTTTTGAAATCCATCTTTTTGTGACCTGTGATGATACACTATATGGGGACAGGTCTATTCTTATTGTCCATGAATATCTTAATCCAGAAAAAAGCTCTTGTAGTAACAGTAATATATCCTATTATTTACAGTAAGGTAAATGAAACACATCTTGTGTGAGTTAACTACTACGCAGAACACATAGTAATAATAATAATAATAATAATAAGCTCAGCACTCTTGTTCCATCTCTATTATAGTCAACATAAGCAGAAAATAAAGACCTATTCAGAAATCTGTGTAATAGTTTACTATGCCTTTAGGAGGAACTCGGGCGTTAAGTAATGCATTTATCTCTGCATTATCCCTTTCTGTGTTGACTTGGTACTGTCTGGTTACAGAACTACCCAGGCATGCACCCACTAGATGGAACCCTTATTACAGAATAAGTAATAAAGGTTTTGTATTTTTCTCACTTGGCTACATGTACCAATAGCCAGTACACCCGTAGACTGCTGCTGATGGGTGGTTCTTTGATGTTACATAGTGATACTTTTGTACTATAGTTTATAACTGTGACAGTTGTATTTGTAAATATGTATACTTTTTAAGCATGCATTCTTATCAATTCTGTTTGGCACATAAGAGGTTAATGCACATCTCTCTAGTTATTGAGTGGGAGATTTACCTATGTTGATAAAACTGGTTATGGGCCCTGTTAGCTAAAATGTCTGCTGAATTTGTGATTGCATCTCTCATAGATTCAAGGGCGTTTTAGGACACAAGTAAAGATTTAAGTATAGTATTTCACTGGACCTTTGCGTTTCTCAGTAGAAAGGATTAAGTAGACTAGGTCACTGCAACTTGGTAAAATGAATTTAATACAAATGATTGTGTTTGTCTCATTTGCAATTGTTGATGGGAACACTTAAGATTAAAAGAAAGCATTGCCTTTCTCCAGGAAACCAAGCACAAGTCAGGAGTATCAGTAATCTTGGTTCAAACATATTTGCATTTGTTTTGTAAAATAAATCACAAGATTGGAACTTGTCTTCTGTGATTAATTGCAACTTGTCTTTTTTCCCTACAGGAAGGTATTCAAGGCGGATGCAATTTTATCAGTACGGTCTGTTAGAGCGTCAGGTAAATGCTGAAGGTCTGAGGAATTAATTAGGTTGGCCAAATTGTAACCTTTGCACCAAGGAATTAATGTTTTACCAATTAACTGCACCCAAGTACAACCCTCGAACCTTATCTTCTGAGGAGAGAATATATAAAGGAGAGAAGTGGCATTCACTGTTCCTGTGGTACATTCTACTTGCACCATGGGCAAGGGGTTTTATATTAGCAAACTTGTGGCAGTGGTTGCCATCTTGTTCTCAGTGGCTGCTGTGGCAACTATCATAGCTCTTGCAGTTGTTTATGCTCAAGAAAAGGCGAATAAACCTGAAGTAACCACTGCTACCTCAGACATCACCAGTCCTTCCGCAGCCACCTCTGGCACCTCGGCCACCACCACTCCTTCCACGGGCACCTCTAGCACCTTGGCCACCACCACTCCTTCCAATGATCCCTGGAAGAAGTACCGGCTTCCAAAGGACTTATTACCATATCATTATGAAGTTGAGCTTCAGCCCTTCTTGAACAAAAATGCTGATGGTCTGTATATCTTCAAAGGTAAAAGTACTGTCTTTTTCACTTGCCAGAATGACACCAACCTGATCCTAATCCACAGCAACAAACTTAATCATACCAAATTTGGAGGTAAATTTGATGCCCTGCTACATGATGGAACTTCCAAAGAAATCACCCTGACGGACACAGCATTTGAGAAAACGACTCAGTTCTTGGTTATACATGTTGCTGAAATGCTACAAAAAGGGAAAAATTATTCACTTCACACACAGTTTGTAGGAGAGCTGGCTGATGATCTGGCTGGATTTTACCGCAGTGAATATGTGGAAGATGGCGTGCAGAAGTAAGGCTGCTAACAGTAAACTGTGGATGGAGTAAGCTTTAATGATGCATTTGGTGCACAGTGTTCATAATTCATTGGAAAAATGTTGTGTTAGATGCTCTACATGCCTCAACAAAGTCTGCTCCATCTGTGTATAGTATTCAATTAATAATATTTGTGCTAAATGTACAATAATACAAAAATAATCATTTTACCATATGTTCCATACAATTTTTTGTTCTCTCTCTATTTAACCTTGTGTACTGCATCTCTGCTCATTAATCACTGTCGCATATAGTTCCCCCCTAATCACTGTCGCATATAGTTCCCCCCCTAATCAATGTCGCATATAGTTCCCCCCTAATCACTGTCGCATATAGTTCCCCCCCCTAATCACTGTCGCATATAGTTCCCCCCCTAATCACTGTCGCATATAGTTCCCCCCCCAATCACTGTCGCATATAGTTCCCCCCCTAATCACTGTCGCATATAGTTCCCCCCCTAATCACTGTCTCATATAGTCCCCCATGGTTAGAATTGGCATACAAATACTCCAGAGAACTATACAATGCAGCATTTTTAAAGAACGGGAATAATAAACTGTCAATTTTTTTTTTTTTTTAGAATGACAGTTGTGCCTAATTGTAATGTATGCTTTGTGTTTGTTTTACCTCATTCATGAAGTGTCCCAGAAAGTCCAATTTAGAAAAGATGACTACAACCAGCAAGGAGAAGAACAAAAAAACCCAAAAAATATCTAGAATGAAACTTCCAAAATAACCTTTTTAGAAGTAGTGCATCAAAATACCTGTCATTACAATCCAAACAAGCAGTGTTATTTTTCTGCTGTTAGTGGCCATTTAATTAGTAGAATTATACTTTCAGTTGAAATAAATACACACACACACACACACACACACACGCAGCATTTGTTATAAGTATTTTATATATTATACAGTGTAGTGTATATGTTATAGCTTTAACTTGTATGTCACTATATGTACCATTTATATACAGTGTGGCCTGAATGTTATCACTGTAACTGATATCTCACTAGGTATACCATTTTATATTGTACAGTGTGGCGTGTATGATATTGCTATAACTGATATCTCACTAGGTATACCATTTATATTGTTGTACAGTGTGGTGTGTATGATATTGCTATAACTGATATCTCAGTATGTATATTATTTATATTGTTACTCAGTGCGGTGTGTTATTGCTATAACTGATATCTCACTATGTGTACTATTTATATTGTTGCACAGTGAAGTGTATGTATATTTTTATTTATAAAGCGCCACAAGGTTACGCAGCGCTGTACAATCCAGATATAATACAGACAAGAAATGGTACTATGGAGAAGCGCGATAAAGACAAAAACCAAAAAGTGCACTATATAGTGCTTTATCTGTGACATCATTTCGTTTTAGAGGAAAAACCAAATGTCCCAAAGAAAGATACAGTGTGATGATGATATATTAATGTACTCCCACCACATGCTCTAAATATAATATGCGCTCACCAGAAATACAACAATCAATGGCCTGTAGTCACAGAATTCTGGACTCATGGTAACCTTCTATAGATATCCAGATAACATCCAATCAAGACAGCATCTGGCACTCCAACAAAATCAAAAAGTATCCCATAGTTTATTAAAACTTTTAATCATGTTAGTAAAAGATTAAAATCTACTCACAAGCGACAATAGATAAATCGCATTTGAAAGTCTATATCAGCTTTCTAGCATTCGCGTATATCCAGGGGTACCTCCGAACACATCAGTGAACACTTTAAAGGTATTCCAGTCTTGCAACTGTCACAGCGTTCGAGAGAAGCCAGTGCGAAAACATTTTGGTGAGGTGAATCGAAGCATCGCAAGGTGAGTTTGCACCTTGCTGAATTACCCCTTAGTGCCAGGTCATGATAGAAACAAGAAGATGGAGGTCCATGCCCCATAGAGCTTACAATCTAAGTAGGAGGAAGACTTACATACACATATAGGAGGGTAACAAGTGCAGTAGGATAAAGTGTCAGTTCATTTGGCTACAGGTGCTAATGAAATAAGAAAATAATATATATATATATAAAATATAATATAGATTTTTGAATATATAATTGCATAAATATAGACACGAAAACCAGTGCTAGTGCTCCAAGAGGTAAGATTTTAATTTAGAATTGAAGATATTGATGGATTGCTCTTGGTGGAGGTAGAGAGGTATAGAATTCCATACTCCTCTATGTGATATCGCTACAACTGATATCTTACTAGGTACAACATTTATATTATGGTACAGTGTGGGATGTTTGTTAACACTATATCTCACTATTTACACCATTTATATTATTATACTGTGCTGCATGTTTTTATTACTAAAACAGCTACAGTATCTCACTGGATATACTATTTAAATTATAGTACAGTGCAGCATTGAACTAGTATGTAAAGTAAAAAGGAAATTGCTGCAGACAACTCCAGTTTGTATGTCAAATGTAAACTGTACAATATAAAGCTGTAAATAGCAATAAAATAACACAATATACTGTATGTTGGAAGCATATGTTGGGAATGCAATAAATAGGTTTAGTGCGAAAATAATTGTAAAAGGCAAATATTACACTAGTGTAATGTTTATTAGCAATATAATATGAAATAAAATTTAAAATAGCTTTTATTAGCAATATATGGTGCAGCTACGATTGTATATGACTAGACTTTTTACATAGGATAATTATGTTTTAATTTAATGTCAAAATTGAGAATATTTCATTCTTTACAAATATGAGTATAGAAGATCATATTGTTTGTTATCAAATACAATATGTTCCACTATTTAAATGTTGCAGACATGATATTGGTGCGGGTTTTAGTTTATTTTTTGCTATTGCCAATTACTACATTCCATCATTTGTCTCTTAATTTTCTTCCCTGGGATGCTCTATAATTCTAATAAATAATATGTTATCAGTGTATTTGTGGGTGCACTTGCGATGTGTGGCAATTACATCAGCAAGAACACCTTATCTTTTTTTGGCGGATAATAATAAGTATTGCTGGTGGTGTTGGCGGCAGTCAGTGTAACCGTTAATGTGCTTTTGTTGACAGGATTATTGCGACCACTCAGATGCAGGCTCCAGATGCACGCAAGGCCTTTCCTTGTTTTGATGAACCAGCAATGAAAGCTACATTCAACATCACCCTAAAATATCCACCACCTTACAAAGCCATGTCAAACATGCCAGCAGTCAGTAAGTTGCTGATTTAACCTAACAGTGCACAGACATCTCTGGCTACTGGGAATGAATGGGATAGAAAAATGTTTTATGTGGAAGATTTACTTGCAAAATACGTAGTTACAGTTTGCTGGTGTGGGGGAAACCTGGGAGTGTTGGATGGAACTACATTATTAATGGGACACTTGGGAGATATGATAGGATTAATATGCACAATAGCCTAAACCTATTTTTCCAATAGAAAATATAAATATCAGCTTTATTACCTTATATAGTTACTGACAATATGCAGCACCTCAACCAATGCACACTCACACACACAAATCTCCACCTGCCATTTTGTAGCAGTTAACCTTAGTGCTCTACACACTGGTTTCACTAATTCTCATGGTTTCCATAGGCAAACAGTACAGTGCTTCCTCTAAGTACATCCAAAAAGTTACTGTAATATTTTTGTCCTTGGACAGCATATACAGACTTGCAGCAACTGTCAACTGTTTTATTTATTCAGGCAGTGAAGTTGTTACGGAGGATGGCCAACAATGGACTGTAACAAACTTTGCTACAACTCCAAAGATGTCGACTTATCTTGTGGCATTTATAGTCTCTGAATTTGAGGCCATTGGAGATCCTGGCAATGCTAATGTCACTGGGGTAAGTACAATTCTACTTATCTAATGTATCATCAAACACCAGTGTGACTGGAAAAGGAAGAAATGAAATGAAATAAAAATAAAAGCAGTCTGAGTTAAATCTACACTAGGCACTTTGCAGCTGCCAGGCCAAACAGCCCTCTATACCTCCGCATAACCGTGAGCTGACAACTGAAAGCTTCTGACTCAGTTTTCATTGCTTATTGCCAATTTTGGAAGTGACCTGTTGATGGTTACAATGAAAGTTCAGAGTGGAAAAACACACAGTGTGAAAGTGTAGCTTTACCCTAAAACCAGCAAATCGATTCAATTGTAACTTAACAGTCCCACTGCTGCCCCTAATAATAAAGCTAATACTGATAAATAATGCTCTATTTCTAAAATAAAACCATATTTCTTAAGAGAAATTAAATTTTTTTGTTTACAGTGATACTGATGAAGTTATGTAAACTCTCAAAATTCCATTTACAGCAAAGCCCTTTTAGCGCTATGAGCAATGGAATAACATTACCTGTCAGCATCTCTTTAATAACCTGTGAGTTCCATATACGCCGAGTTGGATATATAGTGATTTCTTTTTCTTTCTATAGGTTCAGATCTGGGGTCGTAAAAAAGCCATTCAGAATGAGAATCAAGGGGAATATGCCCTAAAAGTTACTAAACCAATTCTGGATTTTTTTTCAAATTACTATAAAACCCCTTACCCTCTTCCAAAATCAGGTTCGTATAGTTTCATTGCGGCATGACATATAGATCAATCATTTATTAGGTATTGATAATCATTTGTATTTATAACATGGGGAGAAGCCCAGTAATATGAGAAGCATGTATGACATACAGTAATAAAGCTCATTCAATGCACAATTTAACATAGAAGAAGATGTGTGTACATAGAAAAGGATACAAACATGGAAAAATGTCCACTACCTGCATTGGTTAAAGTGATAGTTAATATGCATTGTCTCCCCCAAACTCTTTAACCAAGAAAAATGACCTGACTGGGCTGGGATTTGTACCTCCACTGAATGGATCTCCCTGCAATTAGTAACCTGCACAGTCACTGTTTGTATTTACACTTGTCTCATTGTAGACATGCTGCATGCAAAGTCACTTTAGTGCTACACTGGGTAGTACAAGGAGTCTAGGAAAATGAAAGAGAGTAGAACCCTTATGATTCGTGCGCACACAAAAATTTTTATTAGCAAGTATGGTGTGAGTAGAAAATAGAAACACAAAGTTATTGTCCAAGAATATTTACATAGCTACCATACAGGGCAGTGATGGCCAACCTTTCCATCTCGGTGTGTCAAAATTCATCAAAAAACAGAGCATAACTTGGGTGGTGTGTCACTTTGAGAAAAATCCATACCTGACAGCATCAGCATCCGTAGGTGGGGTACTCTCCTACTGAGTGCGCGGCATGAATGGCACCATGATGTGTGTCAGCAAAAATGTCTCGGTGTGTCACCTCTGACATGTGTGTTATAGGTTAGCCATCACTGATATAGGGTATATCAAAGGTTAGAACGCTACAACTGTAAATATAGAAGAGAAGGATCAGTCATGTTAGACAACAGTGTAAGTACAGAGAGTAAGCAGTGTATAATAAAAATTTTTGTGTGTGCACAAATCATAAGGGTTCTGTATAATATACGAGGGTTCTATTCTCTTTCATTTTACTATATATATTGTTTAACCCTGATTTGTTTGCACCATTCGATACCTATTATATATCACTTTATATGCTCACATCCTCCCCACTATTTGTATAGTACAGGAAGTCTGCCCTACAGTATCTTTTAAAATCCACTACTCCCTGTGTAGGCCTGTGCTCTAGCAATGGCAGGTAGGGTTTGTGACTTAAATCTGTTTGGGGGGTTTTATTGTCCAGCAAAAAATGAATGAGTTAATCCAAGGTAACAGAAGAAACAGCAGGAGAGACAGAGGAGGAAGCTGCTGTAGTAATGTATCAGTACCAAGCTGACATATTTACATGCAATATACTTACATTTCTTCCTTCAGACCAGGTAGCACTGCCGGATTTTAGTGCAGGAGCTATGGAAAACTGGGGACTGGTGACGTACAGAGAGACGGCCTTGCTATATGATGATGCTGAATCATCCATTGGAAATAAGGAGAGGGTGGTCACAGTCATAGCACATGAGCTTGCTCACCAGGTAATGCTTTCTGTTCTATAAACAGTCTATAAAACAGAGGACATATTAAAGAAATATGGGTTAACTACCTATAGGTAAAAACAATTTATCTTCACCTTCAACAAAAATCCTCTTGAGGTTATTTTTATGATGTGATAATACTAGACAGAGGATCCCCACATCTAAAGCCACATCATTTAACAAAAGATTCCCATTGGTCGAAAACATGGGGAATTGTGCAAGATTTTGTAACTAATCCTATAAGAAGAGTGGTCATTAGCACCTGCCTACAATAACCTAAGCATACATCTACACAGCTTGACATCTTTGCAACAAGCTGCATACCTTATAGTTGATATGTGTTAAACTAAAGTTACATCAAATTTGATGTCCAGTTTTCTTAACCTATATGTTTGTTTTTTGTTTTTTTTTGCAGTGGTTTGGAAATCTGGTAACCATAAGATGGTGGAATGATTTGTGGCTGAATGAAGGTTTTGCCTCCTATGTAGAATATCTGGGGGCAGACAAGGCAGAGAGCGACTGGAATATAGTAAGTTATGACACACTTGTGATGTATTTGTTGCAACATTAAATTTAATTGAAATTAACTCGCTGTGCTTTGGAAAGTAAAATGAGGTGGTCTTAGCTCAGGATGGAGGCCAACGCTGTATATCAGTAGCTTTACTGTAGTTTATGTAATATTGTGCATCATATCTTCTTTTTTGGAGAGTTGCTCAGTGTCAAATACTAATGGTTTGAAAAAGTCTAGTAGTTTGCTGGGAACGGACTGTGGCAGCTTTATTGTATTTGGTCTATGGAAATAGAAACCAGTGAAGTCAAAAAGATTGGATGTTAGGATTGTACCAGTGACAGAATGCTTGGATCATCCGCAAATTTGGCTTTACTCATAGTAACCAAATATGGTCAATATATGCCAATTCATTTATTTGGATATTTACCTAAAAGATCATATATTTCTATGTATGACAAAAGTATGGTGTCTGTCAATCACCACATTAAATGCCTGAATGTGGAACATTGAAAGACCGAATTTACTGCCTTAACCAATTAAAAATGAACATTTTAAAGGGTTCACACAGAACGATTGTCTTCGTACATGGCTATGGTGTCAGAGAAGTCATTTCATGTAAACCCAACTTGCTCTTACTTTTACAGATCTCTCTGTAGGAAAAAGTGATTTATCAGGTGGTTTGGGTTGTGGTGCCATTATAGAAATAATGTTCTGGAGCTTACTAATATAAAGCTATGTTCCTTCTGGAATGAAAATTTGACTGTGTACTGTAATTTGCAATACTGATTCTGTTGTGCATTTTTTTAAAATATTTTTCTAGAAAGATCTGATAGTGCTGAATGACATACACAGAGTTATGGCAGTTGATGCACTGGCTTCCTCCCATCCACTTACATCAAAAGAGGAAGAAGTGAACACGCCAGCGGAAATAAGTGCACTTTTTGACTCCATAACTTACAGCAAGGTAAACTCAAATTGCAAGGTTTCCATGACATGTCAGTTACTATCATGAAAACCATTTTTTTCAGCAGAAGAGAGTGCATATTTTCTGGACTTCCATCAATGGCTACTGTACTACAGATCCCAGCATCCGTGAGAGACCTTTAAGAACCATTGGCCAATTTGAATTGTGAAAATACACAAATGCCTTGTTAGGCTCTGCCCAGTTATATGTCACATTTTGCTTGAATGTATCATATTCTCTGACTCTACATGAAACTAATATCATACCCTGGTACTAATATCGTACCCATCATATCTGCAATAGGAACAGAGTTCATAGTTCTGCCCATCAAACTATCCAGTGTTCTAACTGGTCACTCAACCAGGAGACTACATATAATGTAAATCTACTGGAACATGAATTCTCAGTGGGTGACATACAGTTGATGGCCCCTTGGGGCCATTACACAGTTGGAAGACCTAACCATCTTACATTATTATAATCATTTAAAACTAAAGTATACTGCTAAGTGTGTATTGACATTTGTGATGTTGGATGTTACCAGAAAGGATTTAAGAATGCACAGGGTACAAATGTATACCTCCTTCCTATGCCTATATTGACAGGATAGTCAGTATTTAGAGGGCATGAGACTTGTGTTTGAAATCTAGATATGGTAGGAATTACTCAGAAATGGTCAGATTCTGTCCCAATTTAAGATTTGGAACATGAGAAGAATGAAAATTGTTTAAATGTATTTTCTGCATATTTAATGCATGTCCCTAAATTTTCAGATAAACAAGTGTCACCTCAAATTCAAGATCATAGAAGCTAATTTTATTGTTTTGTTTTTCTTCTTACTTAAGGGTGCTTCAGTCATCAGAATGTTGTCTGAATTTCTCACCGAGCCTCTGTTCGTGGAAGGACTGGCTGTAAGTATAGAATATTGTACTGTTAATAGAACTACGCTTGGTTTCAACAAGCAGGGCTAATCACATGGTTTGTCTTTTACAGCCCATTAGATCATAGACTTACAGATTTCTATGAAAACTTTTGATTTGAGTCATCTGATCCCTTATAAGTTAGAAATGATCCCTGCAGAAAATATACTTAGGATCAAAAATGAAAATGTTTTCTTTGTTGTTATTTCAGAGTTACCTGAAAATGTTTGAATATGATAACACAGTATATAGTGATCTGTGGGAGCATTTGCAAAAGGTAGGTAAAATATATAAATATATAAAATATGGTGGCAATATCAGCCAACTGAAGATCAAACAAAACTTTAACATTCAGGAAATAACTGTTATACCAATCCAATTGCAGTTTTCTGATTTTAGTGTTATTGGTCCTTTAATTACTGTTTGTCATCCAGTCAGTCTGTCTGGATACCAGCTATCTAGCTGTGAACAAGACTTTAGTGCATCTAAATGCTTATTATTGGTAAACTCAGAGAGAACCTACATGTATGCACCCCATCCTAAAGCAGGTATTAAAACTAAAATGCTTTTGCCAGGCGTGTAGGGTTCCTGGCTACTGTGGGACATAACATGAAAAGTACACTGCAGAAAGTACTGGGGAGTGGGTGCCTGCCAAAAATATTGCAGTGGGGAACCACATGCTGTACTTTCACCACTAATATTTGTACATACTCCTATATAGGCCCCATAACAAAATCTGCACTAGGCCCTCACCACCACTTAATATGCAGGAAACTCATACCTCCAGGGGACTTCTACCTGCTAGCTGCCCCCACAGCTCCCATCCTTCATGGATTCCGAGGGAGCCTGGTGTAGATCTAACACTGGGGCTTATACCCCCATAGTTATAAGATAAATCAGTTCCAGTTCACAATTTAGCAATAAATTCATAACTGTATTAAAATAGTTGTACCTGTTTGGAAAAAGTGAACCTTGTTTGAGGTTATTGGACCTTTTATTTATAATGAGTGTTGCAATACTTGTTGATACCTTTTTTTTTTTATTGGACTAACAGTTTAGATAGACAAGCTTTCGAGAGGTCTATCATCCCTTTCTCAAGTCTCAAGCAGTGTGTGTATGTGTGTGTGTATGTGTGTGTGTATATATGTATGTGTGTGTGTATATATATATATATATATATATATATATACATACATACATACATAGGATTGGATGGATGTTTTAGTTTCCATGCAACACCAAAGGGAGTACTGTGAATAGACCTTTGTGCTAAACAAGTCATAAGTCATTAATACAGGAATTAATTTCTCCCCCTCAGGCAGTAGATAATCAGAGTGCAGTGAAAATCCCGTTGAAAATTCAAGAAATCATGGACACATGGGTTCTACAGATGGGATTCCCAGTGGTAAAAATTGACACGACAACTGGACAAGTCACCCAGAAGCACTTCCTGCTGGATCAAAACTCAATAGTGACACGGTCATCACCATTTAAGTAAGAATAAATAAAAGTGTTTTTTGTTTTTTTTTTGTTACTTGCATTTTTCTGACACATGAAATATAACCAAAGTTCTATACAGAAGATTGATTCAGAAAATGATATATTCAGATGTTTTGAGGTTTCAGTAATAATGGCCAATGAGGATATGTCACAATCTCTCTATTTTTAAAAGTAAGGACTTGTTTAGAAGTTGATTTTGCAGCTTCAGAGAAGAAGATACAAAAATCATCATCATTGCTTAAAATAAAATCATTAGGAACAGTTACTCTGGCACCTGTAACAGCAATGATCACTGGCAGTCACTGGTATGTGCGTTTTACACAAGAAACTTTTGTTGCTGTGCCAGTCAGTCCACCAAAGACTTGCCAATCATAGTGTAGTCACAAAAGTGTGTCTACATTAGTAATTTTACTGCAATATTCCAGCAATTGTTGTACAGTTTTACCCTGTTTCTTTTTGTCACTTCGGTAAAATGCTTTCCAAAATAACAAACTACTAAAATCACATGAAAAATCACATTAAACTCCCAAAAATCCAAAATCACAAGTATAAACTGAGATTTTGCTACAAATTGAAGCAGTGATTTTCCAGCTTCTAAGAAGCAGCTACAAAGTTGCCAGCGTAAATATGTATTTAAGGACATCCAAACCTTTAACTAAAAGGGTTATCAAAGTACAAATTCATCAAGTGTAGCAGGTTAACACCATCTCACGCCCCTTTCCTCCAAAAGATGTGAATTTGCTACTCCTTCTTTACCAAACAGTGAATTCTCTTGGAGAAGAAGTGATTGGTGCTATTTGAGGCATAGTCGGTCAGTTGTAATAATGTGAGTTTGGCCAAGCAAAGTGAAGTGACATAATTTTCCCATGATTCCCCTGGATCTGTTAAAGGGACACTAATGATTCTCAGTAATTATATTTATAATGATTGGCCAGCATGGATAAGGCTTATCAATCTCTAAAAATGCTGGCTTTCACTTTACTGACTGGTGAAATTAAGGATAAAGCTATCTGGAAAAGCAAATGCTAGAGATTGCTTGCACTTGATAGTTTCTGGCTGCTCCTAACATGATCAAGGGATCTACTCCCTAATTAAACATGTCCCACACATAACATCACTGTAGTTCTTTAGGCTGGTGGTTTTACTAAAATACAGTGAAGATGTGGATGGTGCACTGCCCTCAGCCATTACAGGTGTTATTTACATCCCTTTCTTTGTGGCACAATTCCTATGTCATATTGTCTCTTGGTTGCTATATTTTCTTTGCCCTTTGGGTTTACAATGATCTCCCATCAAACTGGAACCCTTCCACCAACCACCTACTTCTTTACTTTGATGTGGTGAAGTCAGAAATAGCCAGATTGCTCATGCAAAGTGATATGAAGAGATGCATAATAAATGTGGTTGTAGTAAGGTGCTGAATTGGTTGTAAATTCACTACATCGCAGAAAATAAGAGTTTGGTGATAATAAAAACAGCCAGGGAAGTGGATGCCAATATATAACTATATGGAGCTGTTTGGAGTTTGATGAATAACCTTCTAAACCTTTTCTTGCAAGTATTCATTGCACAGTATGATACTAGTCTAGAGGGAATCAGTAAATAACTAAATCTACAATGCGGACTGAAGATACACATTCTATCTATGGCATTTTAAAGCTAACACATTTCCTATTGGATTTTTCTGTGAAAGTAATTATCCTTTAAGACCCAAATATAATTATTCTAGTAGATTTTTCTGGCTGGACTCCTCTTCACACAATTGCAGATTTACTATAGTAGTAAAGGGAAGAACAGCAGAGTTATTTATTTACATTAGTTTGCATACAGTTAATAGCAGAATATTCAATATATTGAGGCAAAAATATAAAATGTCTACTTCTAGATACATTTCTGCATCTCGCAGAAGAATCTAATTTATAACCAATGCCTTTCTTACATATTTTTTCTAGCTACGAATGGAAGGTCCCAATTACATATAAAACACCTACAACTGAAAGCAACTTCTGGCTACTTAGCAAAACAGGTATGAATGGAAATTGTGTGAAATAGGGGCCAACCTTTCCCTTTCTCTGTAGGATACAAAACCTTTGGTTTGAAAATTTGCAAGTTCAGAGGTGATGGAAAGTGAAAAACTCTGATTAATTTTCTTTTCTGTTGGCTACTTGCTTCATTATAATTGTTTGGCCTATTTAAGATAATAAGTCTTGCTTTATGGTGGAACTGATTTTTATTTCAAAGAAATTGTTTAGCTTCCAGCGTTAATTTGCCATTTTGCTTTTCAATATTCAGTAAATGATTCCTCAGTGTATATAACTACCCAGATGAGCAAATTCCCAACATGTATTTGCTCAGTAATCTAACAACTTATTGGTTTCTGGTATATAGTAATTACAGCCTGGCAGATTTATTTAAAGGAATGCTCCTATTGCAAAATCACCATTCCTGAGGACATATAGGGGGTTTTCACTAAAGTCCGAACTGTTGCGTATAGGTGTGAATTCGCCAGATAAAGACAGTCGCAATTGGCTGCTACTGTCGTAGTCGCATTTCTATAATGGGAATATTGTTGAAGTTGCGACTTTATTATGGGAAAATTGTCGCAATCTTAACATTAAAAAATTGTCGCGACTTTACAATGGGGAAATTGTTGCGGATTTGCTATGGGAATCCGCTGTTTGCAAATTCGACAGTCGAATTCACACCTTAGTGAATAACCCCCATAATGCTGGTCCAGATTTCAGAGGTGGAAGGACCCAGTTCTCTGCAGATAATTCATTAGAAATAGTAAAGTGATGTTTCACAATAACAAGTGAGAGAATAGGACTAGTGAATTCAGTGGTTAGTTCTAGACCCCTGCAAGAATTGTAGCTGACCCAGGTGTGTGGGATGTTACAAAATGGTTCTAAACCAGGCTGTGCAATTAATTTTCCCATGGGGCCACATGAGAAACTGCAATGGTGTTAGAGGGCCAGAGTAATGTACTTAATTTTCTGGCACCTATAGCAATTGCCCCCCCCCCCCCCCCCCCCCCCCCCCCCCTCGTTTTTGCAGGCTCATACGGGCCGGTCAGAGATATTTAGAGGGCTGGATGTGGCCCGCGGGCTGTACAATGTCCAGGTCTGTTCTAGTCAAACAAAAGTACAAACAGGAGGCAGTCACAGCTTTAAAAAATCTATGTGGCTTTATGCCAATTTTGAATAACCTTATTTTAGGTTGTGCAGATATTTTGCTTAGCATGTAAGTGCTGCTATTTATTAAGGCTATATATTGCAGCAATAATTTATGTAATAAGGCAAATGATTGTCAGAAATGAAACTAATCCTGGATCACTGGTTAATTCCTAGTAATCTGACTCTCAGATTTGCTTACTTCTATCATGCCTAAGGCCTTCCCCACCATGCTGTTGGCCAACTAAAACTGATAAGGTCATTGACTAACCATCATG
>WMED01000447.1:5994-28239 GCA_019650415.1 Pipa parva
ATATATATATATATATATATATATATATATATATATATATATATATATTGTATATATATCGTATTACTGTATTAAAAATTTTCCCAAATTTTTATTTATTTAATTTTTTTATTAAGGTCTTGGTTGACATTGTCCTTAACCTTTTTATTCATTACTTGGCAGTTTTGTCGTGCGAGCTTGTGTATATACAATTTCTGTGCCTTTGTGCTGCCTTCATTTGTTTTGTTTTATGTTCATTTTGTATATAGCGCTACTATATTGCGCAGTGTTCCATGATGCAGCAATGTTTTGGAATGACAGCACCTTTCTGATTGTCTGGCACCTTTTTCCAAATTTTAACACGTTGATCTGTAATAATCAATACCTGGCATCACATTACCAGAGAGTCCTTTCCTTCACTTGTACCTAACTCTGCATATTTAACTAGGCAGGTGTTGCCATGACAACATTCATTTCTCTGCTGATATACACACATCATTGATCCTTTTTTTTTTTTTTTTTAAATCCTCATTTGGAATGCGTGGGTCTGATTAAAACTCAAGCATATTTATTCTCCCCCACAGGAAACTGGCCTGTTGTAATCATGGAATATTCCAGCTCTCTAAAGTTTACATAAAAATGTATAGTAATCTAAAGAGAGGAAATATATATATATATATATATATATATATATATATTTTTTTTTTTTTTTTAATATACTGGTCAGAGTAATTGCAGATACAGGTAAATATCAGAGCTACTAGAACACCTTCTAATGTACCGGCATTTAAAAGAAAGATGAACAAGCAGCTCGTGGCTGCTCTTTTAGGTCCATAACCTTCATCATCATATGTTCAGTATTAACTACTACTTGCAGATTGTGCAGCTGATGTGAAAAGAGATCCCAACAGGCATACTATTACTGCTACCTCGTGAAATTGAAGAGAGCAGTTTTTCCTGTCTAATCTGGTCAGTCTGCCGCACTGGCCTATGAATAGGTAGTCTTGTTTTCAGGATGACTTGATTCTCACTGTTGAAACTGTACAGGTTAAGCCTTTAATGGCAGCTGTTTGGATATATAAATATCCATCACTCTTGTGTTACCCTCTCACCGCCTTTCATCTTTTTGTCTCTTCAAAACGTTGAATTATAATCCATAATTTTATTGATATGCTAATTAGAATGGGAATGATTTGGTGTTCTTCTCAAAGATCTCAACCCCACAGGACTCTCGCATGAATTTTTTTTATTAGAGAAGAAGAATTCTTTAGCAGAGTATAGTAGCATTGTGTGAGCCTAGACCTCTTCTCAATTAACTGTGTATGAATTCGTTGTATCACAGCTGGTAAGGTTGGACACAGTTTGAGTATATAGCTCTGATCCCCAGGTCTTAGTGGAAACTCAGCAACCTGGTTAGTAGGCTGCATCTTTACTTGTGCTGTAATCTACAAAAATAAACATTAAAAGAGTGCTGCAGTCTGCTCTGTGGTATAAAGATGTTCAGCTTTCGCGCAAATGATGGGCTTGTTTTCTGTAAAAAATAAAATATATATACAGTATATATTTATTCTTATTTTAAAGGAACAGTCCAGCCACTCTCTGTCACCTACTTTCTCCTCAGCTGTTCATTTGAAATATTAAATCTGGGATTTGAGTGAAAAACTAAAAAGACTTCTTAGAAATAGAAAAAGAAGACATCAAGGTTGCAATATCTTAAGGTGTATCAAATCATTTACTGCCGTGTCTTCACACACTGCACAACGTGTAAAGACACGGCAATAAATGATTTGATACACAATTGCAGCCTGTACGTCTCTTTTTCTGTTATTTGAATATATTCTGGGAGAGAGGCCCAGCGCCGGCCAGGATAGCTGAAGTTAAATTTAATTTCATGACATTGAGAATTCTTAGTAACCAATCAGAATCTCTCAAGTGTGCAACCTCACAGTGCCGCTGTCCACCTTTTTTTTATGATTTTTTTCTTTCAGAATTTTCAAACCTGTGGATCAAGTCAGTGACATAAGAGGAAGTAGTTGAGAGAGGAGAGGCTTCTGTAAGAATAAAAGCAAGCAAACAATGAAAATAAATACTGTATTTACCGGCGTATAAGACTACTTTTTAACCCCTGAAAATCATCTGAAAAGTTGGGGGTCGTCTTATACGCCGGGTATCACTTTTTTCTCTCCTTACCTAGCTCCTCCGTTGCCCGGCTGTCTGTGCTGAGCACTACAGCACTCCTCCCCTAGCATTGATGTAACTTCCTGTGAGCGACAGGAAGTTTAATCATTGCTGGGGAGAGGAAACGCTATAGTGCTCAGCACAGACAGCTGGGCAACAGAGGAGCTAGGTAAGGAGAGAGAAAAGGAGGGGGGTGAGCACTAAGATAGCTCCTCCCTCCTTCAGAGGGGTAGGGCTTGTAGGGGTAGCACAGTGTGATGATGCTCTGATAATCTTGGAGACAGGGAGGGCTGGGCAGGCAGGGAGAGCTAACCAATCCAAGCAGGATTTGCCTTGGAAGAGGGTAGTCTTATAATGCGAGTATATCCCAAACTCTATATTTTAACTGGAAAAGTTGGGGGTCGTCTTGTACGCCCAGTCGTTTTGTACGCCGGCAAATATGGTATATATTAATGCAAATATCGTTTACTTACCAGTGACAGGTTTTACTGAGCATGATTGGGCTGCTAATCCAAGGGAGCAATTATGCAGTTCAGGAAGTGATAGCTGGAAAACAAAAAAATGACACTTATATCATGTTTATTTTGTCATATATATGTAAATCAAAATTGTAATAAACTTACATTAAAGTGTAAGTTTGTTTTTACACAGGTTACACAGAGGCCTTCCCTCTAAACTCTGCAATGACAATATGGGAGGAAAAATGCCCTTCTAATGCTGCCAACCCAAACTCTACTGCTTGTTAAGACCCTTCGGCTTTATTGAGACACAGGGGTACAGCATGTCTGAATATTATATTAGAAAAGTGCAGCAGTTCCCTAACTGGATGTATTTAAACTAAATTCAGGCTTTTTAAGGTGATATTAATAGTTTTACTGCTAGGCATAGGTGATATTTATCTGTTTGTTCTAATGTACAAATTTTTTTTTTTAATGATTTACTGGGTACCTAAAACAATGGCTGGATCCTGAATGTCCTCTGATATAAGGAGTTATTCTCTAAAGTCCGAATGTCACAGTTGCATCTTTATAATGACGATATTGTTGCATTTGCGACTTTACAAATGAAATATTGTCGTAGTTGCGGATTTGCTATGGGAATCCGTTGTTTGAGATTTTGACAGTCGAATTCGTACTTTAGAGAATAACCTCCACAGTGGTTCCCAATTCTGTTGCATTATTGTTAAATGAAGGACTTCGGCTGCCATATGGTAAAACCTCCAGCATTTGGTTAAAGGAGAACTAAAGCAAAAAAAAAAAAAAAAAAAAAGTAAAAAGCAGTGTTAAAATACTTACCTTACCTTTATATAGAGCCGATTCATTACAGTCACAGCGTGACCTGTGCTGTAATTAGCCGGGACCCGATGCTTCCTTCATAGCACTGGCTGACTGAGAAGCTAGCGCCGCAGCTCCTCCCGACTTGCTTCACTGGCCTCATACATCATCACACTCATTGCAGAGAGCATTCTCATTGGCCCCCACAATGAACATGATGATGTTTAAAGCGTTTGGTACCGATGGTGAAGCAAGTTGGGAGGAGCTGCGGCATTGGCTTCTCATTCAGCCAGTGCTGTGAAGAATCATCGGGTGCCGGCTAATTACAGCACAGCCTACGCTGTGACTGTAATGAATTGGCTCTATATAAAGTAAGTATTTTAACACTGCTTTTTGATTTTTTGCTTTAGTTCTCCTTTAATGATATTGTAACTCAGTGTTGGCTGAAATGCTAGCCAGCCCCCTGCTTTAGGTAGGGCCACATCCTAATTAGAAATTGGATGTTTTTCTTCTGTATGTAAAGCTTACTCCATGACCCCTGTCCTTGGGAATATGCTCTTAGTTATTGTTTTAGTAGTTTTATTGTGTTTTTAATTTATGTCCTTCAACATGTGTACAGCATATAGAAATGTTGGGGAAAAAATGTAAAATCCCTTTTGGATTGGCATGGCTGTTGTTCAAATACAACACTTGTGAAAATGTTATCTTTGAAGTTTCATTCATTTTATTGCTTTCCATCTATTTTTCTCTTTACTGATATCAGCCTTATTATTAAACAGTCCTCACCCAGTCCTGTTGTTTTATATGGTGCTTTAGATAAAGCCTATACCGTGTAAGTGTGCTTGAAAGCCCGGTTTTTAAAGTGAAATAGCTAAATATCATACTAGACACAATTTTATTACAGAAGCACAGATTGAAGATATAGTAACAATAAATGCATTTGAAGACATTTTCATTTTGTGATGTTTCTGTCCTTTTAAGAAGCAAAGCACATACAACATCCATTGCAATTACAGGCTTGGTAGTCTATTTATTTGCATGCCTGCCAGTATTCTGTTTGCATGTCAGGCAGCATAGAACCTGCAGTATGACTAATTTGTCAAGTTACAATAACTTATTACATAAGTCAGAATTCCAGCCTACAGCTGTATAATGGGCGAGGTGTATCACAAGCATCTTATTATCATGGTCTTAGGTTGCTCTTATTTTCTCTCCTTACCTGCACATCTATTTGTAATAGAATATAAATACTCACATTTTAATGACCTTGAAAAAAACAAACAGAACATTTTATCTGTTGTGTGAATAAATGTTCAAAGCCAGAGAACTTGAAATAGCATATTATTGGATTTGTTGTAGGCATGAAGGACACAGGTGGCGGGTGCAAGGTCAGACCATAATGTGCTGAGAAAGTGTGGGTCATTTCAATAATTATATTCAGCTGGGAAATTAAGACTGATACATAGGGTTTATCAGATGGTAAATCCAGAAGATATAGTTGTTTTTCTCTTTATTGAATGTAGTTAAAAATCCTGTATTGGCCAATAATTGCAATAGGGACGGTACAGTTGCTTATATGTTAAAAAGTAAAAATGGACATTGTGATTATGGATGTTTAACAAATCTTAGCAAAAGATATGTTAAATGATTAACCATTGTATCATTTTCATAATGTTGTGGAAAATTAGTTTTACATGAATTCCATTTAAAGGAGAATTAAAGGTGGAAATAAAAACTAGAACTCTTAAACAATACCTTATATTAAACTGAAACATGGATATGACTGCTTGAATTGTGCTGTCGTTTTCTTGCATGGTGGCAGACTTCATAGCGCTTGTGATGGGACAGGAGTTCTCCTTTAAGTTATCAAGATTTATTTTTAGCTGCTTTATTAGGAGTTTTTAGCAACGGGCGCATTTTGCTGTTGTGACTCTTTTCAATAAATTGTAAAAATGGCAGAAATGAGTGAGCCCGTTCTTATGAGAGAGGTACTGTCACAAATGGTACTTGTTGGCCAATCTTGATAAATACCTCCTAAATGCAATATGTACAGTAAGCAGACTCTTATGATCCAGGTATAGCTCATTGGCACAGAATTTCTACCATTTTAGTACAACTTTTTTTTTTTTTTTTAACCTTGTGACCACAATCAAATCTCTAATGATGTAAATAAGTGTCTTGTGATCTATTTCTTCTTAATGAAAATGTAACATTGTAGTTGATATATTTCATGATTATATCACTGGAAAATAACGTCTTTGTGCATTGTATTATTTTTATTGCCTTGTGTGACCGGTGTATATCTTGCTCATTCTATGTAACTTGCTCTTACAGAAGATGCTCATCAAGCAGCAGGACCGACTAGAGGAGCGGGAGCAGGATATTGAAGACCAGCTGTATAAACTGGAATCTGACAAAAGACTGGTTGAGGTAGGTGGCATGTTGCATATGTTTGACATAAGCTTGCCAAGTTTACCAGCATCATACTTTGCCCTTCCTACAATTGTCAAAACCATGTATTTATTTTTCAAGAATTGCATTTTTACCCCATTTAAAAGAATAAATATTATTTTTCTTTTAGGAGTTTTCTTATATTACCTTTTATTTTCAACTTATTCAGACTGGATATCTGAATGGGGTTGTTAGGGTCACTACTATATCAACAGGGAACAGTGTAAATCTTTGCACCTATTAAATACATTATCTGAATGCTAGTCACCTCCCATAGTAACTACTGGTATATTGTATAATTTTAGTTTCAAACAGGAAATAAGCAAAACAGAGAGACTATTTTCCTATATACAACTGTGTACTGATTAGATTATGCTGTCTTTAAACCTGAGGGACAAATTTGGCCCTCCTAGGGTTATGTTATGAGTTTTAGCCTTTGTAACGTCTTCATTTTAATCATATTTGCCCCCAAATTGTTAATGTAGCACATAATTTGCACTGTATGTTGATTAAATTGGACTGCGCTGGTCTACAACATGAACATTAATGTTTAGGATCTAATTTACTCTATAGCCATAGTTTCTTAGTGAACCATTACAGACAATGTGACATGCTTCACTGAATGTTCTCATGTGTCAGGCAGGACTAAGTTTCCAAGAAATCTGGGGCAGTAGCTCACAGTCAGCACAATCATATATGATGGTATTAGTCTTGCTAGTTTTTACTTATATGTGGGACCCTTGGGCCCAGCCTCTGCATGCTGGCAGTGAAACTGGTATAAATAATTCAAACCTCCACAAATCATGAAAAACGAATATTTAAACTTCAAAGGTTAATAGAAACCTAAGGCACGTGCCCCAGATTTTATATCTTTAAGCTCCAGTGGTCATGTGATTGTACTAAATTTAACAATCACTAAAATTGTGTTATTTTTATGTCACGATAAATAAGCAGTGTGTGTGCATATATAGATATATAAAAAATATAATTTAAATGGTGTAAATGCCTAACCCAGTGTATGTAATCTGTATCTATCACTGGCAGATGGAGAACTGTCGTCCAGCATGCACTAAAATAACACTTATCACTGATAATCGGTATATGTTAGTCATGATTAATGTGTAGAGGTTACTAAAAATAAGCTCTAGTATAAGATTCATTTATATTCTATACTGGTCCTTTGTTCTTTTGTTCATCCAGTGTAATATACAATGGACAATGTGGCCATCATATTTTATTTATTTTAGTAACGGTTAGATTTTTAAATTCACTTTTTTTTTTTTTTAATGCCTATTTTTTCCTCCTGCATTTGTAAATCTATCTACCCGGTATATTATTTAGCATGGTGTCTCCTCGCCACATTCATTGATTTTCATGAGGATTTCCATCGTTTAACAAAGCTGCTTTTCATGCGGCTGTACTGCAGTACCTGCAAGTATCTGTTACCAAATTGTTTCCTGCATTCTCCCCATTGTTATCCTCTAAAACATGTTTCTCAGCAACTGTCATTATCATCCATAATTGACAGTGGCTTGTGCTGGAGACCATTATCTTCTGAAGCAGAAATAGGGCATCACTGAATTTGCTATTTGAATTAATGTGAATTGGGGGAAAGGCAATTAATTTAAACTGTCACTGTCTCCATGATGTGATGTGAATGGGCAGATCAGTTTTAGAAAGACTCCCTTCACAGGCATAACAAAGGGAGTCATGGAATTGGTGGAGTCTTCTAGGCAAGCCGGCCCATTTTTGTGTAGCCACAACAAAACGTAAAACATTTTTTTTTTTTTTAGTAGAAAGGCTGCTGTAATGGTGATTTCATTTACACCATCGCCTCCTATTTTAATTCCTTTCATTTTGAAGTATCAAACTGCTTATATTTTAATTTAAAAATAGTCAAGTAATTGTCTGTTGGACATTGAAGCTAGAATTTGTCAACAAGTCTGTGAAGATCATATTAGCATGCCTACAAAATTAATCCTTAGTCTTTTAAATACCTTCTTCTACTTTCATATATCTTAATATTGAAGAAATACTGGCATGCCTTGAAAAGGACAAGTTAAAGCATAATAATACCACTCCTCCATGCAATGGGCACCTTAAAACAAAACAAAAAACAGATTCTTGATGCATTTCCTTACTGTTTGTGCATTCATATTAGAGATCACTGCCTCCTTTGCTTTCCATTCTGAGAGGCAGGGTGTCATCACTGGTTGCCTGCTTCTGTTCCTGAGACAAATATTGCTGGCCATTGCAAGCACATTGCCTCTGTGTGATACTAATGCAGGCATGTTAATTGAGGTTTATGTTGTAGTAACGCCTGTGAGAAGCAACTGCCACTGTGAATTTTGCATGGACGGTATACTACACTGACATCAGAACTGTCATAAATCCATGACAACAGTCGAGCCAGTTGCTGTTGCAAATTAATTTTAGAAATGGAGTACTGGATGGGATTGTGTTTCACTTCACAACTGTAACAATTCAGGTTTTTTACTAGTGTAAATATTGACTCATTTAATATAAGATAGCAGCTTAAATTTAATTCAAACTTGGCTTCAGGCCTATTTTTGTCATTTAGAGTTTATTTACATTGGTGTTTTGTTTGCAATATTAAATGGTCTGTTTCAAGAGATAAGCCTGTTTACCTGCAAATGCTTCTCATGATTCTCTGTTGCATGCTGGCCTGTATATTTTTATAAAGTAGCCAAGAAGTGAATGTCCCAAATGCTCCAAAAATGAAAATATATATATTTTTTTAGAGCATTTTGTACGGCCACTTCTTGGCTACTTTATATTATAGAGGGTAGGGTGATCCATCTGGCCATCCTACTGGCTATAGACATTTTGCTATTGACATTGGGCTTATATATTTTTACCATATGTTCTATGCTCCGTTTTTGGCCACCGGTCTGCGTTATGGTAAATTTCCCTTTCAAGTCTCAAGCACTCGGCCTCAAGGCCGGAGAATGCAAAAACTATTAAACTTTGACGCAAATCCTCTAAGAACCATTGATTAGTTTAATTTAGGCAATATGTATTATTGACATTCAGAAACAAGAGCCCTGCAAAGAATAAGTAAAAAAATTTTTTTTTTTTTTTTTTTTTTTAATAATCTAATCTTTCTGGTAATGATGCACAGTTTCCAAAGCTATAAATGTACTGATGCATAGGCTGCTTAATCAGGATTTGGAGTTAGTGGAACACGAGATAACATTTAGAAGAAAAGGGTTAGTCTTACTTCCTGGTGTGGCCTTAATTGATCACAGACTTCTGACCAGGAAATAGTTTAGTAAGAAATTGGTTTAGTCTGCTTGCTGTAAAGTTCCATGTAATGTGTTTCAGAAGGTATAATAACTTCTGAGCCTGTATCTGCAAGCAAAAGTTTAATTTTAGCACTAGTGACTCAATTTCCTGCCTTAAAAGAACCTTCAGTCCTATACATATATATCCCTGCAAGGACTCACATACTTTACTACAGAGACCTTGAACACAATAGGTGTCATTCTCCTACTGTATGTGCATGCAGATAAACAAGGCACATCCCCGCACAGATGGCGTGACAGACTGGGTTGTGACATTCATCCTGCCTGACTGCGTCTAAAGGTTGGATCACTAATCTGGCAAACCGCTGCGTCTGAGCAGTGTTTCATTTGTTACGGAGAAATCTGTTCCTCATTCCCAATGCCTGCTTAAGACTTGCTGGAACTCAGATGATGTCACAGGTGTTAAACAGCCAAACCCTATAACAGATTCTTCAGCTTAAATTTCTGAATACTCTCCAAATATAACTCATTATGAAAATTTAGGGAAAGGACTTTTTATTGTATAATATACAAACAATAAAAGGACCGTTAACAGCAGCAAAAGAAAAAAAAATTCTATTTGATTATTCCTACATAGCACTGGGGAAAATTTGAATTTCTAATTTGAATTATTTTGAGTTTGTTTTTCCTCATTGTGGTTACATTCTTTATCTGGAAATAAGACAAACATTGCCCATATCCATTATTTCTTGTGGCGTTTTAGACTGTACATATTCATGAAGTGCCCCAGTAAGCCCAATTTGGCTGCAACCAGAAGAGAGAGAAAGCGTCAACACAAACCAATAAAAATCAGGAAATCGACTTCAAACGTGACATTTTTTCAAGTACTGCATACCGTGCCTATCCAAATAACAACAATATTATTTTTTGAAAGGACTAGGATCACCCATTTGGCGTGGCAGTTACTCAAATGCAGCAACCAAATGTTATCCTTGAATTTATCCGTTTTACTGCTTTCTGTTTTTAGATTTACTTAAAGCAGCCATGTTGTACGTGTTGGTTAAACAAGTCATCATCCCGCCTACTGTTGCCCCCCATTCTGTAGTTTTCTATGACACTTTGAATAATAAGTTTAAATGAAGTGCACGCGAAAGTTCCATTGGAATGTTTAAGATCATGCATGGGGAAGAGGCCGCTGGCATCTGTGTATGTAAAAATCATCGCTCAGAACCAAATTCTCATTTCTATTGGTCTTAGAAAATTTAAGGGGCTTTTGCCCCTGAAAGTGTTGATGTGCAGCTGAGGCACTACTGAACAGTATTCTATAAAACTGAAAGGTTCAGTGATTTGCTCCTGTATTTGACCACATTGAAATCAAGGGAAAGGGGATATTGTTAACAGAGGTCTAGTAACCTATAGCAACCAATCAGAAGTTGGCTTTTCTTATTCTTGCTTACATATACCAGAGTGCTGACTTGCAGATTGGTTACTAGACTTCTTGTAAAGGATTGCCCCTGTTGATGAATTCCCCTGATTGTTTGTTTTTTTTAATGGGAATCTCTGCCAGACTAGAAAATTACCAGAGAGTGAGGATTCACACCACCAATTTCTATTAAAATGAATGGGATCAGGTATGTATAATGTATAATTCATCCACAAATTTACACAGAGCTGTATAATTCAGCAATACAAATATATGACAGACATGGGAAGAGTGCATTACACATTAGAAGTGAGTAACTTACAAGCATAAAATCACTTTAAGTGCCAGGTTGTGATTGACATGAGGATGGAGGTCCCTACACCATAGAGCTTACAATCTAAGTACAAGTGACTTGTAGAAGCTCAGCAATCTTAGTGTGGCCTTCACCTAAGTCTGCTGTTTACATCTTTTTTTTTTTCTGTATATTTGCTTATTTTGTTGATTTTTCAAATTACAACTAATCAAAAATAAAATAAACATTTCTCAATTGACAGCAAATGTTTTCTTTTCTTTAAACATTATATATTCTCATAAAAATTGCTTTCTATATACAAACAAAAAAAAACATATTACCTGGTTAGATTAATTTGTATTCACATCTTCTAAAATAAACAAACTTTAAAAAAATAAAATAAAATCATAACTATAACTGTTGCTCTTTTACGTTATATTTCAGACCTTGATTAAATACTTTCTTTTGACTTTGCTTGGTCATGGGAGTTAGATTTCTCTATATCTTACTTGGTCTAATTAACCAAATGCTAATATCCAGTTTTGCCAGGTTGATATAAAATCTGAGTTTCTGTTCTGATTTTTGGCTGATAATTCTTCTTGTATTTTTATTTTTTGTACTCTTGCTTTTTTATTCTTGTTTCGTGGGAGCTGTATTTTTTTCCATTGAGAAGCTATTAGACATTTTGCCGCCGTAGTTATATGATTTAGTAGCTGTTGTCTGGTTTTTCCCAGACCTATTATCGGTTTTGCCAATAGTAGCTCCCAAGGATCTTTATATATATTGGTATGCAGTATTTCTGATAATAGGCTCGACACCATGTCCCAGTAGGGAGATATACTGGGACACATCCAAAATATATGATATATATCTCCTTCTTGTCCACAGTTCCCCCAGCATTGGGGGGAAATATTGGGGTTTAGTTTATGTAATAGTTTTGGGGTATGATAACAGTTGAATAATATCTTGTATATGTTTTCTTGTATTTGTGTGCTTTTAGCTGTTTTGGGAACAAATTCAATTCGGGGTTCTGAACTTTTCCGGAGTTTGAGCACCAACTAAACATTTAGCTGTTTTGGGGGCGTTGCTCCATATATCTTCCCAATTTTCTATTGTGAGATTTTTCCCTGTTATGCTGTTTACATCTTTTAACATCTTTTATATGTTCCCTAAACAAATAAACCCCCTTTGCCATTATTTTCCATTGACTTAGGATAATGTCTCAAGTCTTACAGTCAAACTAAGTGAAAGTTGATGTATTTTAAAATACATGCTTGGCATGATGAAGCTTTTATCAATTTATTTTATAATGTTTAAAGCAAATGCTTGTTTTTAAGTACATTTTTTGGCAAATCTGTTGTATTTACAATTGTCAAAATCAATTGTCTTTGTTAAAGAAAAAAGATATAAAATGTCCAGCTATGGTTACCCATACCAATCAATAATATTTATTTCATGATTTCTAGCATCAGACAGGTGAGATCTAACTGCTCAATGGTTGCAATAGGTTACTGTTATTGTTTTAATACTGATACTGATACATTCCCCTGAAATGTTTTGGGACAATAGGAAAAAATAAAGGACTTTAATCCTAAATAAGTAGGCACTTGTTGGATTTTTGATGTTGGGAGAAATCCATAACTTTGCCAGGAATGGTATTGCTATAAAGTGATTTAGTTTCCCCAGGAAAAACAAGTTACATTAATCTGACATAAATACATTTTCAAGTTTGCGCAGTGTTGTATACTTTATAATTCACATGCAAAACCTGGTTTCAGATCCTTCATCTCAAGACAAATAGCCATTATTTTCGCAAAGTTCAGCTAACTTGGGTAGAAATCCCACAGACTTTTCTTGAGCCTGTAGCCTGGCAATGGAGTAATTAACAGTTCAGGTGAGAGATTTGTTAGCCAATCTGTAGCACCAGTTGCTTTGAAACCCTGTTACTGGCAGTGTTAGCCTCCTGTGATTGGGGCCAAGGCAAGAAAAGCCTCACCAGTGCTTGGCTGTTACAGTAACTGCCATGAAAATCCAATTGACAGATTTCTTATTTTACATCTTAGCAGCACTTAAAGTGGATACATTTTTTTATATATATTATTAAACTATATTAACTATACATTTCTTTTAGGCAGATACATTAAACCCCTTTAAAGCTAGCATCCATTTGATTTGAAATAAATGGACTTCTTTTGCTATATATGACTTTTTAATTTATAGTTTTGAGATGAATTCACTCTTTTATTTTCAAACTACTTCCAAACATGCTATATGACCGTTATGTATGTCTTTACATTATCTTTTTACTCTGGAAAGCACCATTTAGAAGTAGGTGATCTCTTCCCCCAAACATGATACTGTGACACAGCAATGTGTGAATGTTTAAAAATGCATAGAATTCTCCTAACTGCCTCTGCAGTGCTTGGTGATTTGACATTGCCCTTTAAATATAATAACTTGAAATTCTTTATGAATTGTGCAGTTCTGTTGCTTAGCAAGACTGCAAGTAACATCTGTTCAGAAATGAGTCACTAAATCAACTTTCTAAAATGTGGAAATTCCTTGCCTTAATTTAATATTCTTCTAGGTCATCTGTCACATCCTTCCTCCCAATCCTCTTTATTTGTTTGGCAACAACTCACCCCTCCCAAATTGTAAATGCTGGTGTGATCACTGAGAGCGAGAATAATGTAACGTGACTCTTATTATTTTTTATTGGTGACTCACTTGTAGTGACTGTTCACAAATGACGGACAGCCTCTCCTTTTAGTTTTATCATGGCCTCTCCAAGTGCAGACCTCTACCCATGGAAGGGAAAGATCTGTGAATGTTCTGTATTTGTAGGTCTTATTTATGGGCTTACAGGTATATGAGAGACCTCTGTGGATGTTCTTGGGAAAGTTTAAGATCAATGTATTTATTTTTCATTTACATAGTAATGACATATTATAAAGCAGCATGTTACATAGAGATTAACCATTCAGTTCAGTACCCACCCCTGTTGATTTTACAGTTTAATTTCCCTGCACGTTTGCACACACACACATTTTAAAATGTATTTTGTCAGACTAATTTACTATAATATTTTTGGACTTTGGGAAAAAAGCAGACAGCCCAGTGGAAACCCAGTCAAGTGCAGGGAGAATGTACAAACTCTATGCATGATGTCCTTGGTGGAATCTTATCTGGAATCTCCGTACTGCCACCAAGCAATGCTAGCTAGCCGTGCAGAGACTAGTTGTTTCAGTAAGTGCCCATGAGTTACACTAGTGTTCACCCTAACAAGACAGGAATTGTTTTATATAACTCCCTAAGCACAAATGTATTTTTATTAAATTCATTCTGTGTTACCTGTGCTGAGGCACTGTTAGGGTGCTGGTACATGAGCCTTTTAGTCTATCAAAGTAACCACTGGCCTGCTCAGTTATATAGAGAGTGATGCATCATAATGTGCATGTTCCTAGGTATAGGTATGTTCAAAGGAATTTAAATTCAAAGATAAGGTTTTTTACTAGTTCTTTAAAATGTCCATATAAATGATGCCGTATTTTGTCATCTTACTTAAATTTGCACTTCACACATTTGGCATCCTCTCTGTCATAGAAGGGAACAGTCAGGTCATATTTGTTCTGCATCTACTTAAACTTTGAATTAATTTTATTTGTATGACCACTCCCTGCATCTTAGACCAGCATCTGGCTTGCCACTGTTAATCAGAGATGCATTTCACAAAAGCTGGAAAAAGAATAATAATACTTCCCCTCTATACATTCTTATCAGCTTCGCCCTCTCTGGTGGGATGGTGCAGATATGTTTTTTTGAGAAGCAGCAAGCTGCAGGTTTAACTTGCTATTTATTTATTTCTGTATATTTAATACAGGAAAAAGTCAACCAGCTAAAAGATGAGGTTCGCCAGCAGTATGAAAAGTTGCACCAGATTCTGGATGAAGATTTGCGGAAAACCATGGACATCTTGGACAAGGCCCAAGCCAAGTTCTGCAATGAGAATGCAGCACAGGTTCTGCAACTCAATGAGCGTATGCAAGAGGCCAAAAAGCTACTAAGCTCTGTGCAGGTCATGTTTGACAAAACTGAGGATATCAATTTCATGAAGGTATTTATTTTTCTTTTCTACTGAATTCTAAATATATAATGCTGATTAAACCAGTTGTCCTATTATGTTTGCAGACTGTCACAGTCTTATTAATTAAGGGATTTCCAGTCTTTCCGCTTTCCGATTCAGAAATAAATTTTAGGAAAAACATATCTAGGATCCCATTCTGTTGCATAACAAAACTGAAGTTTGTGATTCACCAGAGGAAATCACATGACAATCAACAATTACAATTCATGCAGGCGGAGTGCTATTTTTAATTTAATATTGCACCAAGTACTGTAATATAGTGCTATACCAATCTGCATGCCCAGTTCTAACTGTTCTGTAATGTGCAGGTGTGTGCCAGCCACTGGTGATACAGTGCAAGGTTTGCTCAACCAACCAAGTATAGCACTCTGTTTTAAATCCTTTAAAAAAAAAAAAACCGCAAGTGCTTCAAACTTTGTAAAAGAAATGCATTAATTAGTAAAAGGTTTCATTAACGAATATCAATACATTTATTTTATACCTTTAGGGCAGTGTCACATGATGTACTTTGACACCAGTATCAAAAAAACATACAAAGTTAAAGAAGATTGTCGACAATGGCAACAGTGGCAAAACAACTCAAAGACAACTCTGCAAACCTCAAAAAATCCCTCAGAGGTCTTTAGATGCAGTTTACTGCTTATGGGAAAGTCCTTTTGTTGTGGGTGTCATTGCAGACAATAGGACACGTTTTCTTTAAATTTTGTATGTGTTTTCATGGTGGTATCAAATGCAGCTTGTGGCACTACTACCCTTAGGAGACTTGAGAATCCCTTTAAATCTCAGATTACACTATTTATTTCATGCACATGTTTTGATACTTGGTATTTTCTTTATTTACAGTTTGAAGCCAGGGTGCAGAATTCAGAGTTGCTATATTCTTTGGTGATTGTCATTGTAAGGCAGTGTGTAATACAGAATGTTTCTGTTCCTAACCACAGAGGCAGATGTGCCCATAATACCATTAAACCATCTTTTATTGCATTCTCTCTAACTAGGCTTCTGTTTGCTTTCTAGAATACGAAGTCTGTGAAAATCCTGATGGACAGGTAAGTTACCAGCTTCCAGTCTGCGGTGTTATTCTGTATTGTTTGTGTACCCTCTTGTTACCTGGTATTGTATTTTATAAAGTTTATTGGGTGAGGAAGAGGGAATTGGTGAAGACCATTTTTTTCAGTCTAGCCCTGCTTATACCTCTAACGTTTTCTGGTGACTAATATTTGTTTGCATCATGATTTTTATTTATGTAAACAACTTGAACAATTGCATTCTGGGTGTAGTCACTTAGAAATTAGTTCAGTCCCAATATAATTTATGATATTGTTGCTCCAGGTACGCTGCTCACTCCCTTGTCCACAAGTCTCTTTAACCATGTATTTCACAAGAAAAGTTGAAGAGAAGCACTTGACCTTAAGGAGATATAATAGGAGAAATCCCCTAGTGCAGAAAACAAATAAACAAATAGCACACCACATATAATAGCGTACCACAAATAGGTATTTCAAAATGACATGCACTCTCAATTTCCAGTAAGATTTTTCAGTATTAAGACCCTTTATGCTTGGTTCCCATGTTGCTAGCCACATCATACGATACACATAAAAGATACAAGCTCCAAAAAAAAGATCACAATAATGTGATAAGTTTACACACCCTAAAAGTTACACACACATAAAATCGATAAAAATTGAGCTCATTAACAAATGTTTTCTGTTTTCACCAAACCTAAGGTCCTCCAATGCATTTTGGCCAACTTGGGTTTCCTCAGGGAGTTCAAAGTCTGCACAACAAGGTGAAACGCGACTCTCCAACCTTTCTTGTGAAATACATGATTTTATTTATGGTTGGTAAACTTAGCTTACTGTATATATGTTCAGTTTACTAACCATTCTCCTGTTTGTTAAATAGTTTGCTGGGCAATTCATGCTTTGACACCGTGGAGAAGTTGAGCATTACTGCTTTAGTAAAATCAGTTACGTTTCCTACATTTTCCATATATGCATAGAATCAAATCTCATATGAACTTAGGCTCATTTAGTTTACTGACCATTTACCGCATTTAATAAAATTCTCTACTACTATATGATGGCATTCGATATACATGGACAAAACATAATCTAATAGTGTAAGCACAGATGCCAACTGAGATTATTTTATGTAGTGAAATCAAACAAAGCTCAGTTCATTGACTGACTTTTGCAGAGAAAATTGGAGCTTAACGGATCTAAATGTGGGATAAATATTTTCTTTAATTACAGGACACAGAATTGCACAGGGGGCAGCCTTCCTCCTCCTAAAATTGGACACTTGAACTCCAAACTTTTTCTGAATGAGATTGCCAAGAAAGAAAAACAGCTGAGGAAGATGCTGGAAGGTATGTTCAGGGGGAATTCTAATTGGTGGCGCCAGTAGATCCTTGGTTGCGGTCTTGCAGTTGATCCCATATATTTTCTTTGTTCATTTGGGTCTTGGCTCTGGTTACTCTAGTTTCCTTACACAGTGCAAAACCATACTGATAAACTGACTTCAGACAGAAATAGCCTTAGTATGTACGCATGTGTCTTTAGTAGATAACCAGAATTAACGTGTAGTGTGGTCATGTGCAGGAAAGTGGTAAAGTTCCAACCTTCCTCCAACTGCATGCCTACAAACAGGCTTTGATGGTAAAGGACTATTACTGGGCCCCTTTTCTTTGGTCTGCCCTAGGCAGGAGCCTTGGGAAGCTTGCGTATTATCTGTCTTTAACTAGAAAGATTTCATGGGATAGGTAATAGGAATGGTTAAATGCTGTCCAAAAAATACATGTCAGTTTAGTAAATATAAAGATTAATAACAGTCCCGAGCAGAACTGCATTATATCACACTGTCAGACGTTCCATACTTGATGCTTGTGCAGTGGTTCCCTTGAAGACCTTTTGACATATCCATCCATTAGTAGAGAAAGTGCATCTGTATTTCTTTAAGATCATTCCAACTTACCAAACCCTATCTTAACTAACATCTAAGAACCTCATTCAGCGACACAGTAACAATATCCTTTAAATTGCCTTGCAGTGGCAGGGTTACTCTTCATTATTTTAATGACCCCACAACAAACGCCACAATGAAGTTTTAACATGTGTTTCGAAGAAGTGTTGGCTACATTGCAATATTAAGGGTTAATCGTGGCTTGTGCTGTTCCAGGGCTGTCACTAGCATTCCAGCAAAGTAATCCTTTGAGCAAAGAATGGACTGTAGTTTTAAGGTGACTCATTCATTAAACAAAAAAGTAGCACTTGAAAGTGAGCTAATTGTTACTTTCATTGGGGTTTAGCCATAGTGAGATCACTGGGAGTCATAGAACCCATATCCTAAAACACTACATATTTTCAGAGCCTTGGATAATCTTCTCAGTAAAATTTTACACAGTTTTATTATTCTAGTAATGGAGTTGGAATTTATATTTTAAAACAAGTCCTATGTAGTATTGTAGAAATGAATATCCCAGTGGAGTATTTATCATAAATCATTATACGGTGAACAGGTGTGACTGTTACTTTGATTAGAAACATTAGAGGGAAAAAAACAAAAGACTAACGTAGTTGAGTGTGTGCGCTTAATTTAGACATTCCTATGCTACAGATCACTGCAGTAGTTTTATTATTAAGGTTAATCTTTTACTGTGCAGTGACTTTATTATCAGTTTGAAATGGACTCTAACTCACACTTGCCTTTATAAACATATTTTGTTTTTCAGGTCCTTTTAACACCCCAGTGCCATTTTTGCAGAGCATCCCAATGTACTCCTGCAACGTGAGCAGCTCGGGTGCTGAGAAGAGAAAGCACTCAGCTGCCTTTCCTGAAGGCAACTTTCTTGATTCTGCATCTGGAACTGTTTCTGGCCAGTATATAAGCCAGGGATCTTCCACTGGTGAGGGCCAGTCTGCACAACCTATGGTGCCTTGCAGCTCCACACAGCACATTGTTGGACTTCCCAGCGGCCCACAGCCAGTCCATTCTAATTCCGTCTTCAATCCTTCCCATTATCCTAACAGCACATCATCTCAACAGTCAGTGCTTTCCCAGTATGGAGGGCGTAAGATTCTAGTCTGCTCTGTGGACAACTGTTATTGTTCTTCTGTGTCCAACCATGGTAGCCACCAGCCCTACCCTAGGTCTGGTCATTTCCCCTGGACAGTCTCTTCCCAGGAGTATTCTCATCCTCTTCCACCCACCCCTTCAGTAACTCAGTCGCTTCCAGGACTTGCTGTCAGAGAGTGGATTGATGCTACCCAACAGCATGGACGTCAAGATTTCTATAGGGTCTATGGGCAGCCTGCCACTAAGCACTATGTTACCAGTTAACTGTTACAACAAGCCAGCCTTGTTGAATATGCATCAACAGACAGACACCACAACACTGAAATGGAGCAAACCTAACATGTTTAGTATTGCAGTAGCTCTCTGCTGCTAAATGTGATTCTTTTAGGAGCTCTGTTCTGTTTTTTTGTTGTCCTTGTTTTGTTTAATTCCTTTTTATTTTGGGGGCGGTTTATGCTTCTCCCTCAATTTCTCATCTCCCTCATCTATCAAGTAAACTCAGTTTTATTGTCTCTTCTTTCTAGCGCATAGTAATTTCTGCTAAGATCTATCATTTGATGCAAAACCACCTTTGTTTCCTGGAGTGTTTTTCATTTGTTTTTTCTTTTTCTCACCTTATTACTTTGGGGAATCAATGAACTATCATTTGTGACACAAGCAGTTTTAAGTTAAAAGGCCACTTATCATACAGATTGTTTTTGTTGTTGTTTTTTTGTTTTGTTTTTTTAATAGTGGGTTTTCTGAGATGTGTAAATATACACAGTCATCCTATAATTACACAGTAAAAAAGGGAATTAAACAAGCGGAATTCTGTTTAACCGGGAGAAAAATTTGCCTGTTCCTCTGTGGGTTTTTAATTTGAGATGCAAAATTGACAGATTTTCTGCTTGTTTGGAGCTATTTATGGTGTGTTTTAATCTACAACACAATTACATTTCTGTAAAGATGAATTAATTACGTGGCAACTAGTAATTCCGTTCTCCCACTGCATCAGAGCATGTGGAAGGTAAATCGAATATTAGTCTCGACTGTCAAACGACTATTTCTATATTTTTGCAGATGTTGGAAATTATCAAAAAATGCAGGGACAAGGAGATGTGTTCAAAATAAACACATTGTATATAACGTATGAAGAAACTACAGGGTAATGTTTTGTTATTTCAACTGTCTATGTAATACTTAAAAAAATTAGTAAACTGTTTTAAAAAGAAAAAAAAAAAGTTTTAAAAGGATAAAAAAAAAGTTCACCTTCTTTTTCATGATACAAATTTTATGGACCAAGGTTTACCATCGAAAACTCTATATACTTGCAGGCATTTGTGACGCCCAAATTGGTAAATGGTCTTTTAGCTTAAACAAATAGAGCAATCATTTCTTACATTTTATTTAAAAATATTTTAACATTCCAAATACATGTTTAAAGAAAAAAGTGCAATTTCAAAAAGAAAAGGTGAAAATATGTTTTTCTTTAACATATGACAGGTCTAATAATTTCTGGAGTGCCACAACCATAATCAATAATAATAAAAGAATAAAAGGATGAACATGTTCAAACAAACTGTATGTATGTATAGCTAAGGTCCAAGATTTTTTTTTTTTTCCTTTTTATTTTGACATCGTTATTTAAAAAAAGAAAACCACAGTTAATGCCATATTATAATATTACAGCAATAAGACTTTGTACTGTATGTTGCTAAGGGACTATAATCGAAAGATAAAAGTACTCAAGGCATGTACGGAGAAAAGATAGGGACAAACTGAACACCAAGAACAGAGAGTTCTGCATGGTTGTAGACTGTGCAGTACTGTCATCCTATGTCTTCTGCCTTTCCTTTATTACAGTGTTGGACCTAGAGGTAAATGCTCTAATATCACACTCCTCTTTTAACCACAGTCCCGCTTACTTGGTAAAAACAAACAAAAAAAAAAAGTAAATAAAATTCTTTTTATAAAGAGATGTTGCTTGTTTTTAAATTACTCATTTGTTCAGTCTTTGTGCCAAATTTTTTTTTTTTGGGTGATTAAAATTTTGGTCAAAAGGCCTCCTTGTTGCCAGGAGATGTAGTTAAATCAGATGAAGTGTGCTCCAGCCATGGAGTGTGTGGGTGGCAGGCATGCAGTGGACCAGTGAAAGAGACTTTGCTTAAGGTGGGCATATATGGTAAAATCTGGATGTTTTAAGTATTTGTGGTTGCGAATGCTATAGCCAGACTTGCCTAATATGTGCAGATCTGATTGTTTGGATGATCAGTCACTAGAGCAGCCTGCCAGTGACTCTACACACCAATTGCGGTCATCCGAAAACTCCATCTGCTGTCCTTGACAATATTCTCAGCAGAGGTTGCATTAGGAAATCGTATGACCAAGTACACACAAAGCAAGCATCTCCTTATATGCCTTTATTGTCATACAAATTATTGTCTGCTTCTATTAGCCAGTGGCCACAATGTGTGTTACTAGAAAGTCACTGACCACCAGATATTGCTAAATGAGAGTCTCTGCTCTCATTCACTCCCAAATCTGTTCCCACAGAAGGCTGATGGTCACTGTTTCCAATGCTTTCCTTCATGCAGTAATGCTATGAAATATTGCTCAGATGGCCCTGGCTGGAAATGAGAAGTCAGGCTCCAGAAAAATAGATGAGATTGGTAAAGGGGATATTATAACCAGGAAAAGATATGATTGTTTCTGTAAGGTTCTTTGCAATTCTAATTTATGTACATGGAAGGGTGTACGTAACACTTTAGCATCTTTTGGACCATTAGCAAATGGTTTATGTATCGAGCAAAAACATTTATTTTTCTGTGCTTCATGCATTGACTAAGTCTGTCACGGAAAAAAAATGTTCATTTAGCCCATGTCACTTATTTATTAGGTGGCATATGGACTACACATATAACGAGGAGACCTTACTATTTATTCAGTATGTGAGCTACTTTGGTATGGGTGCATCATCCAGGTACAATATTTTTATTTTTTTGGCCATTTATATTAGGCTTTTTCCAGGCCATTTCTAGTATAGGAAGCAGTGTAAGGAGATGTAGACTAAATCGCAGAGACTGTGGATGTTCCTTGTATGTGACACGGCAATGGAGGTACCACTCAGAATAACAGGAGGGGAACGGGAGGCACCACTCAGACTAACGGGAGGGGCACGA
>WMED01000448.1:2466-35071 GCA_019650415.1 Pipa parva
AAAATAAAATAATTAGGGAAATATAGGGAAAGGTAAATTATTGTTATTATGGAGTATTTATATAGCAATGACCAATGATGTTTTCACAATGACATCTTCTGTAGTGCTTTACAGAGTCACCACCCCTGTGGAGCTTACAGTTTACAGTTTCCCTATGCAATCAAGGACAATGGGGCCGACTTGGTCAGACTTCAATTAACCTAGTATGTTTGTGAATTATGGGAGTACTCAGTGGGAAACCACACAAGTGGGAGAGGTCATACATAATACATTCAGATGAAGTCCAGAGTATAATAAAACCCAGGACACAGTTCTGCTGCAGTACACTGTCCATGAATTAGAGTGCAATAACAGTACAAATTATTTCCAGGGAATTGTTGCATCTAAGATAGAATACCTCTTAGGTAGGATGGTAAGGAGTAGTCCCCAAAGGGTTTGAGGTGAACATCCACAGGGAAAATACAAGAAATCCATAAGAGATGCCATGAGTGAAAACCAACAACTGATTTATTGATGGGTTGAACTATTGTTGAAATCCACATGCATTGCATGCCATCAATTAATTAGTGGTGTCCAAATTAATTAAGAGAGAGTTGCTTGAGAACAGCTGAACTGGGCTGAAAATCAGCCCTTATGCAGGCATTTGTATAGTGGGCAGGGCTACTCACATCAAAATGGTACCTTTTACTTTAAAGAAATAAGGGGGTTATTCTCTAAAGTCCAAATTGTTGTGTATGGGTGTGAATTCGCCAGCTAAAGACAGTCGCAATAGACTGCTATTGTCGCAGTCACATCTTAATAATGAGAATATTGTCGCAGTTGCAACTTTACTATGGAAATATTGTCGCAGCCGCAACTTTAAAATTATTGCAGTCGCGACTTTACAATGGAAAAATTGTCACAATCATGGATTTGCTATGGGAATCCGCTGTTTGAGAGTTCAGCAGTCGAATTTGGACTTTACAGAATAACCCCCATCATGTATGTTATAGATTTCATTTTGAGTGAGGAAGTTATTACTATAGTAAAACAGTGAAAAAACCTGTATGGTTGTGTTTGTAATCCCCATTCATTGGGCAGGCACTAAGGTACATTATCGGTCCACTACAGCTACTTCACATGCTGCAATTAACCCATTATTGGTTCTTACTGTCAGGCATGAGAAAGTACTTTCCTCCCACCAATATATTTAATGCACATTAAAATGATTTTTGCTGTGAGCTCTCTGATAATATTCACTACATTTCATTACTACATTATTTCTCTACAAATAAAACTCCTTGACTGAATGTTTGAATGACCACAATATGAATTCCAATATTTTGCTTTCCTTATGGCACAAAAAACAATAATGTAGGACGTTTCTATTACTTATCCTTAGTTGACTTCTTGGTAAACCATATCTCTTCAACACTTCCATTAATTGTATGTTGATATCCAAATTCAATAAAATGTTGGTTTGGTTACGTGAGACAGGAATCATAATAATAATATCCTATGAGTAACCTCATAATACTGTTTTTGGCTAAACTTAACATACATTTTTATTATGTTTATTACATTTTTTCTGCATTATACTCATGTATATATATATATAAGGTAGGGTAGAGTGGCTGTGTTAGTCCACAGATGCAAAAAAATGAGTATCACCAATTATTTCAATACTCATATATATATACTGTATATATATATATATATATATTGACTATTGCAATACTTGTAGATACATTTTTTATTGGACCAACAGTCGGTTTAGATAGACGAGCTTTGAAGACGTCCATCCTCCCTTTATCAGATCTCAAGCAAAACTCTTCGTACGTGCAAAATGTTGCCATTTTTTATCTGTTAAAGTGCTGTGGAGATACTATTTTTTAATTTTCTGTATTTTGGGGGTTGAGGCTACTTCCCTTCCACATGCAGTAAGGGGGGAATTCACCATTGTGCAAAGTGAGCTCCGAATCCTTCGGCTCACTTCGCACAGACTAATATGCGCTCGCTGCTGTCTGCGTGCAGTACCTACTATTTTCAGCAGTGGAGGACTTACAATCAGTTGAATCGCTGTACCTATTAATATGCAGCAGTAAGTTAATACTAAGGATACCCAATTAGTTGAAACATTTGGGATAGCTGTAATAAATGCATTAACAGAGAATGTGAAAAATTTCTTTGAATTTTTCACTGATGCTTATAACCTTGCTTCTTAATGCCAAAAAGAAATAGGTAGGATACTATAATATATTGCGATACACTTGTAGTTGTTTTTTGTGTGCAAATACAGTAGATGCAGGGGTGATATTCAGCAGGGCCAAGCAGGTTTGACAACCCAGTTACATTTTTAAAAAGAGTCATTTATACCATTACTTTACAGGTTTCTATAGGCAATTCAGTGTATACATACCAGATACTTTAGAAAATTAGTGCCGAGTAGATGGAATTATTAAAAGTGAATCTAGATGGATGTAGAGGTTTTATATTTAATAATGAAATGTCTAAATATTTTTAAAACTGAAAACACAGGAAATCAGGGTTATAAAGAGTTATTTTAAACCGAAAAAAGTTACGAAAACTTAGGATAAGGATGTAGTTTTGCAAGAATTAACTACTGTTAACATATCTGGTGTGCTGATTAGCTGTGTCATATGACACCCATAATTTATTCCTATAATGTTACTATTAATGGCAGTGGCTCCCACTGCTTCTTGTTGGTCAAAGTATCACAGCAAAAAAAATAAAATAAAAACAATGAAAAAAAGCAAAATAACCAACAATATTATACTGGAAAGAGAGGGTTGCACTGTTTACATGGGCATGGCACCCATAAACACCCACAAACCCTAATGGCATGCATAAGCATATGAGTATTTTGGAAGCATGCTCCTTTTGCCTTCTATAGCATCTTACAGCAGTTTACTTTAATTCCCCTATAGAACAGATAGATGTGGCACACATAATATACACTTTTTACTTCTTAATGTGTTTTTTTTATCAAGGGCAACATTTTAAATTTCACTTTTTCCTCTGTACATTCTTTGTTTGAACTTTTCTTTTGCTTACATGTATTTACTGTCTATGTATATACACCGCAGTATGACGTAGCAAAAGGGATTAAATTGATTTGTTTTTGAGCTCATCATGTCTAACCCAAACATAACTAGGAAAAAATACTATATCTGGAGAAATTATACTGTACTGCCAACTGTGCCAGCCACATAGAAAACCCCTTGTTGTGAAGTGGAAAGTAATTCATCTGTTTGAGCAACCGTAGCTAACTTCATCTTTCTAAAAGACAACTGCACCTCAGAAATACAGGTTTAACAGATTTAGAGAAAGGGATCCAGAACTAACATTCACAGGACATGCAATGGACAGGGCATGGGATACTGGATATTCAGTATAGAGGGTTTTGATATTTGTTCTTCTCAGTATGTTAATGTTATTTCTTTGTAACACAGAACTCTGGAATTTCCTGGCAAACAATGAATCACAAAAACACATGAAAAATATTTGTAAAGCAGTTTAGGGAAATCCCAAAATCCTACAGCAGGCTCTGCTAAATAAATGATCCTTATACCGGAATTATCACACAGAAGAGATTTGTTAAGCCTGACTAGATTCGTTCAAAATGAAAACTTTGCAGATGGAATAAATTTGTTTTTAATGAAATGCATTTTGGGGCATATTTATCAAGGTTTGCTGATGGAAACTGTTGTTTTTTATTTCCTAGTTTCTGCCAACAAAAATTTTTTACTAAAATGTTTTTTCTTGAGAACAAAATCATTTTTTTTTGTAGCACAATTTTGCACATTAATATAGCATTTTTATTGGGAAATTGCATTTTCATCGAGTTGTCTTCTTTCTAAACATGCCCTGAAATGTTAAAGTGATTTTTAAGACAAGAATTAATTTTTAAGCCTACATTGTGCTATGTTAAATGAATATTTCATACACTACTCGTGGGCCAATCACGGCCAAATAATATTCAATATATATCTGTATAACTGCACAGATTTGTTCCCATAATTAGTTATAAAGACAATTATCCATATCTAATTGCTGAAACAATTGAAACAAATTCAGAGATTTGCAGGTCTTCACAGTAAATGATTTACCCAGCTTGTGCAGTCTATGTTTACTTTGCAACATTTTGTTTGCAGCTGCTAATTCCAGCCAGCAGGAGTCACTAGCAATTTAATATTTGCATTTGTGTGATATATGTTTTTGGGCCAACACTTATGAAATTTGCTATGACCCATTGATAAGTCGAGAGTAAAACTTGGGGTTAGGGTTAGTTTGCACTGGGAGCTTTGATTTTCAGAAATGATAATAGCAGATGACTCTCCCACACAGCCCTGAGCAATAGAGGGGGATGGGAAGCAGTGGTCAGTTGTCTGTCTCTGGTTAGGGCCCCAGTTACACACCGCAGGCTCTGGATCTATATCGGGCATCAGTGCAAAGAAACCCAAATAAAAGGCAGCAGCAGCCCCCCTGCCCTGTGCAGGCCCCCAGCCCTGTGCAGATCCCCCAACCATGTGCAGCCCCCCAGCCCTGTGCCTCCTCTCCTGTGTGTTTGGCCTTCTCCCCTGCCCATTCCGAATCAGTGTCAGGGTGGTCTGCTTTGCGGTGCGGCTGCCCAGGAGGAGGCCCAGGAGGGTGCCGATGTGAGTCTCCCACCTGAGCTCTGAGCGCTGCCTCCTCTCCTGCATGTTCGGCCTTCTACCCTGCCCATTCCGAATCAGTGTCAGGGTGGTCTGCTATTTGTGGTGCGGCTGCCCAGGAGGTGCTGGTGAATCATCTTTCATTACCTTCCAGAAGCCGCACAAGCATGGAGCCGCAACTAGCTTTTTTTTTTTCTGAGTACCATATTTACTCGTGTATAAGTCGAGTATACTATTTTACATGATTTTTTTTACTTAAATTTCTCAACTTATACACGACTTAGTTCTTTCTAAGACAGAGAATTTTTTTGTCCACAGAGGGCAATACCTAGTGATCTAAGTTCTTCTTCCAGTAAGTGTAAAGGAAATTCTTTTTAGTCTAGCTAGCTATAGGACATGTGGTTGAGCTCCACCAGTTTAAAATTTAAATTTAGTACTCCCAGGGTGTTCTCAATAAGATGTCCCATTCAGAATATCCAGCTTCAGGGTTAGTCCTCCCTAGAGGTCACCATTGAAGCAAGAACTGCCCTAATATGTTTATTGTAATTAAAGATATGCAGTTTGAATAAAATTTCCATTTATATTGATGATTTTTTTTCTTATTCACGGGTCCCTGATATGAAGAACTGTGCTGAAAAACTTACGAGAGTTTTCTTTATAGAACTGTAATATAACATATTTAAACTAGGGATCTTCTGCTTGCCACACTGCTGTCCTACCTCTGTAAAATTTTGACAGCAGGCTCCTGGGTGCATTCTTTGTTATACTTGTTTTGTTGCATGGCGCTGTGATGAGTTCTTTTGGTGATGTTAGGAGGTTAATGTATTCCTGTGGGGAGTAAGCCAAAAAGAAATAGGGCTAGGCTTTAAAAAGCCCCCCACCCTTTCCAGTGTATCTGATTAAGTGTGATTTATTAGGTTGTGACTCAGGCCTTGGATTTATTAGACTTTTGTTTTTGGCTTTCCTCATTTTGGCTTAGACACTTTATTATTTGACTTACTCTGACCCTTTGGCTAATTACTCAATGTAGGCTTCAATATCTCCATCCATTCAGCATTGTCAACACTTCCAAATAAATAAAGATTTTTTTTCAGAAAAATGTACACAAGATACATTGTACAAATGTACACAAATTGATTAACCTACAAAATATTGGTAAATATTATACACTCCATGTTTATTTCACTGTTGGCAATTAGTGTTTGGTGGGACCACACTGTCTGGATTTTTTCACATTAACATATCTTTACATATGTATTTATAACAGTAGATAATGCTTTTCAACACCTACAAGATGTGAGGGCTGTATACAAATTCCCATTCAGTTTTTAGTCTTTTTTAAGACATTTTAAAGTTTTATCACCTTTTTGTGTGTTTTTCTTTTTTCATGACCACAACCTGGTCAACTGTTGTGAGTTCAATTTATTTGTTGAATAAAAAATTGTTTCTTTATTATTCTTTAAATTTCCAATTTTTTCTTTTCATTTGTTATAACTAGTTGGCAGAGTGCGCCCTTCAATGGGTCTTTCTTTTTCTTTTTGCTTAACAGAACCATCAGGAAATATACTGACAGTAAAAATATGACATTGTTTTGATCTTACTATAATACACTCAAATGCTCCTAGTTGTTTCCAAGCTGTGTTGACCTTGGAATCCACTTCCTATTGATCCCCAAGCCCCCCCGGCCTCCTTTTAAATGAACACAAAGGTATATTTTTTAGAAATCTGGTACTGCATCTCAACATGTCAGTAAAAAATACTAGTTGTCAGTACAATTTCATAAAAATATCCTCTAAATGTTGGAAACCCTGCTTGATCTTCCTTCCATACAACAGCTGTTCTAAGGCAAAAGAGGGCTGGCTGTTCCAAGCACTGTATCAGGTGTGTTTTTCATGTTTATACAAAAGAGTTGAATGAAAATATTTGTAATGAAAAAGAGTTGGCACAATTTGTAAAACAGCCCATATGGGCCACATAATGACTACTTCCTATGAAGGTGATGCAGAAACACATACATTAGACTATTGTGAGAATTTTCCTTTATTTGAATTTACCATTTCACACCACTTCAAGTTTTTTATGTCATTCTTCTCTCAAGGAACGATGATGGCTCTCCGTGTGCACTAGACAGATGCTTTCCATTTTCTACAGCCAACACAGCAAATGGACAGGAATGTAAAACAACAAACTCTTCCCCAGAATGCAGGTGGAGAGTTTTGCACAGCATGTATACACAGTCTACGTAACTCATACTTCATTTTCAGCTAAAAAAGTAAAGTTTGAAAACTTAAATTCCGACTGCCCTCCATTGGTTGCTGAGGAGAAGTATAAATGATATATACAAACAAAGGCAATAAGTTAACAACTTCACCAAGCAGTACAGTCATCAAGTAATTGCAAAACAAGCTTTACTTTACTAAATCAGAAATGAAATTCAGATGTTAGGGAAAATGACCAGTTCTCTGAAGCACTTGAGAACAAACTGTGCTAAGACTGTGTTTCCATCTTAGGTATTCATACAAAAACAGAAACATAAGTATGAATGTGAATGAGCATCCTTTTTTTTTTTTTAAGTATCTGCCAAAGCATGTAAATCCGTTTGATTGCATCTATGTAAAACATGCTATACCAATGTAATGTCTATTCACTAAATGCCAAACCAAGAATCATTTCAGGGAAATGTTTTAGATTTTAGATTTTTTTTGATAAATGTTGATTTGTATTTTCTCATAACAGCTGTTACACTCTAAAGTAATAGTTTATCCACCTAGACTATGATGTCAGATTTAACAGGAGTGATAATAAAATCAGGAGAATTTACCAAAAAGGGAAAAGTTTTCTGAAGACGACTAACCCATAAATGCCTTTCAGAAATTGGGATTCAATTCGCTGGTAGGGTTATAATAGGGTAAGCAAACACCTGTATGATTGATATGGGCTACTACACCCAGATGCCCCAGTTGATACATTCACTTAATGACTACAGTTTAAACCACATGACAACTATATCAAATTATAGTGCTATCAAATTCTAAATGATATATAATGGAATTATACTAAATGTGCCAAAATGTAATCTAAATTGTCATGACAGTTATTTCTACATAAACTGTTATCTTGACCCTGAAATCTTGATTTGTGTTGCTTTGAATTTGCAGGTAAATATAGACGCTTATTTATCAGTTGCAAATGGTTCTGTAAATGCATGAATTTGCAACCATTTGCCACATTCAGCAAAAATCATTATTCTCTCTCAATTGTGGCAAATTGTCTTACAGTTGGCAACATTCTCCTGACTGTTTACGCGCACAACACTTGAATACGTGAGTTTGATTCACCAAATGAAAGTGGTGAATTTGATGCCTTATTTCTAGGGCATTGTCTCCTGTAAACAGATCCATGTGAAGATGACTTCATTATACAGCTATTCTTGAAAAATTGCACTTCAGTGCACCACTGCAGCTATTCACCTGAGATGATGTGATGATTTGCTCCATCGCCTCAACAATATTCTGTTTATTGAATATACACAATTAATAACTTTGCTACATTATGGGCAAATAGTGACATAGTGTGTCAAATTCGATCTTTGATGACTATCCTCTATAATCCGTTGCGTAAAAAATTAAGGCCTGCAAATCGAATTAAAAAGCATTCTAAAAATATGCGCTTAGCAATGATTGGTTTTCATTTAACACACTCAGTTTACAGTCACTGGAACCCTGCATTTTGCATTTGTCAAATTTTTGAAATTCTGAATTTTTAGCTGATCTGGGAACCTTGAAAACCAACAGCACATGACTTAAAAGAATACATATTTGTTGCTGAGATCAAAAAGTCATACAGAGGGAAATGAGCTATGAATTTTTATTACTCGGGTTGTGATAGAAGCCAAGGGAAAAAAAGAATTGTTGCCACTTTTAGCGCTCCTCTACATTCTTTGTCTGATTTTCATTTCTAACAATAGCTTGGTCTCTTTGTTCCGCAATATATTGATTGGGATTGAATGTTAAAAGTAACGGTGCCATATACCTGTCAATATTTCAACACTAGACAAACTTAATGCTGACAAAACGTACAAGGCATTTGTGAGGGGTCACCAATGTTACAGTATATGTTTTAACTTGTTCTTGTTATAGATGTTGAGAACAAAAACAAAAAAAAAAAACAACCAGTAAGGACAAAGCTATGCCGGCAGTAGTTTCAGAGCTGCAAGCAGAAGCAAAAATGCAAAACTTCACTATTTAGCATCACCAAACTCATTTTAAAGTTGAAAAAAAAAAATTGATTTTTGAGAATTATAATGGGGAATATTTATTAACCTTTGTATTAATTTTTATAGCATCGAAAGCAACTTCGAAAAATGTCTTGGACATGATAAAAGCTTTTCTAAATAGGCAATACCATCATAATAAAAAAAAAAAACTCTGTTTCTCCAGTGTCAAGTAGTCAAAAACCCTTTAAATTTCCCCTGAAACATTACTAAGTGGAGACCACTGACCATACAATAATTATCGTACTGCTAGAAGCTAAATGCCTTTTTTTAGAAAAAGAAAAGGAAATGGAGACCCCATGAGCCCCTTTAAATAATGGAGGCCATGCCTCTACCCTCCTTTATGTGGGCAGTGGGTTTGAAGGTATATATATCTATGAACCAAATTTGAAGGAATTAGAGCTAATCTCTTGGAAATTCATATATAATTTATATAAGCTTTCAAGATTTTCTCCAGTTCTTGGATGAATGCTAGCTCTAACTGATGATGGCCACTTTCCTTTGTTCATAATCTCTAAGTCTCAGCTCATTGACTGTAACTGTGGTCTTATTTAAGTTCTTTTTTCGAGGAGGGACCCTTGTTGAGAGTTTGGAGGCGTTTTAGCACCAAATGCATTTGGTAGCAAAGATCATGTTCACCTTGGGCCGCCATCCTTAGAATGAGCAGGTTACTATAACATCTTTACTGGTAAGTTCCCTTGATGTTACACAGGAGAAATGTATATGAGCTTTGTTTTCTACACCAAAATAATGTGTAGCTGGGCCCAACTGTACAGATTTCTCATACAGTAAGTTCAGCTGAGAGGATGTCCTTCGTCAGAATGTGATAAGAAAGCACAACTGTTTCACTCATTCAGTTAAATAACGCTTGTGTTTATTTTACAGGGAATATGTGTTTTCCCATGACACAGTGCGTTGCAATTTCCCAAACATTCTCATCTGTATTCAAAGTTGAACTGTCTCATTTTATATCAGGATGATGTGAAGTTGCTTGCTAATTCATGATAATACAGTAAAGCACTATGCAAACTGGAAATGCAATTCACACGCACCCACATCATAAAAATGGTATGCACAGATGTATTTTAAATAAGAAAGAATATAGTACTTTCTCTTTATTCAGCCAGTTACAGACTAATTTTGAGAATTACTTTTCAGTGTTACCCGTGTATTAACTGTAGGAGGAGGGTTTACTTACAGATGTAGCAGGGCACATTTAGCCAGTTGATCACAATGCAGATAGATATCACAAATGTGTTCAGAATAGTTTATTTATAGGATGGCATGTCAATTCACTGTAATACTGCACAGGTAATCTAGTCAAAAAGTGACTGACCAAATCAGGCCCCCAAGAGCACTAGCCCCCGCTATCCTTGATGTCCACTGATATCCCAAAGCATACCTAAAGAAGAACTAAAGGCTTTTAATTAGTCACATTTATTCATTTAGCCTAATGCCAGCAATACAATAAATCCACAATATTCCCCTTCCAAGCCAACTACACGATTACATTATTACAAGTTATGGGTTATAGATAACTGGAGGTGGGATCTTGATCCAGGGAATTATTTTGATCCTTCAGTGTATGAAACATTATAAGTTATGGGTACTAGATAACTGAAGGTGGGATCCTGATACAAGGAATTATTCTGATCCTTCAGTGTATGAACATTATAAGTTATGGGTACTGGATAACTGAAGGTGGGATCTTGATCCAGGGAATTATTCTGATCCTTCAGTGTATGAACATTATAAGTTATGGGTACTAGATAACTGAAGGTGAGATCCTGATCCAGGGAATTATTCTGATCCTTCAGTGTAAGAACATTACAAGTTATGGGTACTAGATAACTGAAGGTGGGATCTTGATATAAGGAATTATTTTGATCCTCCAGTATAAGAACGTTATAAGTTATGGGTACTAGATAACTGAAGGTGGGACCTTGATCCAGGGAATTATTCTGATTGCCATATTTGGAGTTGGGAAGGAATTTTATCCCTAAAATGAGGATAATTGACTCTTGCCTTGTGGGGGTTTTTTTCCTTCCTCTGGATCAACATTGCAAGAAAATAAGCTGAGACAAATAGAGTATAGGTGATACCTTATATTGGCTAACTGAATAGATGGTAAATGCAAGCTTTTGAGTCTACTTGGGTCTCTTCTTCAGGCATGATTTATATCTATGGCTAACATGGTGCTAAACTCTACTGCCAGGAAAATAGGCTGAAATAGATCGACTTGTGACTTTTTTCAGCCTTATCAACTATGTTATTATTACATTACTTATTATTTCTGCTTCTTCAGCATGCATCATTTCACAAGTATATGGCAGCCCTTGTAGCGTCTACCCCATGCTGAGAAAGCTGGTGTCCTTAGCTGTTATAGAGCATGTGTGAAAACCGGCACTGAGTTTATGCTTCATTGATATTTAATGTACCATGTGACATATCTCAGCCAGTTAAATAATATATGTGATTATGTGTCAGGGTTCATTAGCATATTAATTAGGATCCAATATGGCAGCTGTGAGATTCTAGCACTAGCAGTTCTTTAAAACTACAGTCTAAAGTTATTGATTTACTGCTTCATAATATAGCAGTTTATGTTGCCAGACCCTGTAATTTAAGCATATCAGATAGACTTATGGTCTATCTGATATGCTTAAATTAGTTCTTCTTTAAAATAGTATCTTTCTGTCTTTAACTAATTCATTATTCAGTGGAACCTTTCCCAGACTTATTTCTGCTCTTCTGTGCATAGGAAGCATATGGTAAAATAGGGATCTACATAGTCCTCCCAGTGTGACTTCCAACTCACTGCTTTCCCAGAAACACTGCTTTGGCCCAAGAACAGTTCTTACATCAGCTCTGATTCTAATGATGGATGCACTACACAAATCAAATAGGTGTCAACAATCAAATGACCATATCCCTGCACATGATACAAACAATACAGAAAAGTTAGTAACTTGGAATCATGCAGCTAAAATCACATTTTTATTATGGCTCTTATAGCTTGTTCCAGAGTTATAAAATGCCAGTTTGAAGCCAAAATATTGTTCTTTTTCTAACATTTTCTAAATGGTGGTTTAAAATTGGGGAAAGGGACAGAAACAAACAATTATCCAGATAATCATTAAAGTCTAATGCAGCTGTGTATAACACTAACATCAATTTGGAGTTATAAAAAGATGCTGAAATTAATTTAAAACTGGTAGGAAATAAATGTAACATTAGTAAGACATCTAACACAATTTTTGCAACGCTCCAATAAACCTTTTGGATTGTGGGTAAAAACCCATCAAGAACATTCAGGGGGTAATTCAGCAATGTGCGAAGTGAGCTCTGGATCCTTCACCTCACTTCACACACACTGATATGCGCTCGCTGATGTCCTGCATGCGGACATCAGCGAACGCTTTAAAGGGATTCCAGTCTCGGCGAGGTGACTCAAGTGTGTCTCGCCGAGACTGGAATCCCTTTAAAGTGTTCGCTGAAGTCTGCGTGCAGGACATCAGCGAGCGCATAACAGTGTGTGCGAAGTGAGGCGAAGGATCCGTAGCTCACTTCTCACTGCTGAATTACCCCCTCAGACTCCATGCAGATGGTGTCCATGGTTGAATCAAACCCAGGGCCAAGTTTTGCAAGGCAGCAATGCTAACCATTGAGCCATTACAATAGATTTTTTTTTTATGTTTTCTGTTTGGAACTGGTTCATCAGTAGTAAGTTATTTTTTCAGAAATATAAGGATATTTCCATATCAATATAATATTGATGGTTCTCATTTTTAATTTTTCTCACCCTAAACTTTTTTTAATATTACCATTTATTTAAATACATGGCAACATTTTTTCAAGTTACCTAGTACATAAGATGAAAAACAGAATTTATGAATAAGTGTCAGCCATTACTGACTCCTATGGGGTTGTCTTTAGTTCTTAGAGCCGACTGACCATATTTCTCTCAGAATTATTCAATGAGTATAGATGTACATACTGGATGATGTCTTACATATAGGATGGTGGAGATATTTTTAAAGTGCACCTGTCACCTCAAAGCTAATACTAATTCACAGTAGGCTGTACTAATGAAATAAATCTTTTTGTAAATATATATGTATTTTAAAAAATGAACCTTTAAACAGCATTTTTCTCTGTCATCTTCCCTGTCAGCCTGCCTTTTCTTTCCCGAGTGTCAGGTGGGCGGGGTTAAATAATGATTGACATTATTGCTCCTCCAATCAGATCTCTTAAATCATGATCAAGCAGGGATCTGACTGGAGGAGCTATAATGTAATTTAGCTCCGCCCACCTGACCAGGGAAAGAAAAGGCAGGCTGACAGGGAAAATGACATAGGGAAATGCTGTTTAAAGGTACATTTTTTTTTAAAAAGATACATATATATATATTTACAAAGCTTTTATTTCGTTAGTATTAGAGTTTTGAGGTGACAGGTACACTTTAAAATGGACAAACTGGATGAAATTCTGGTCAGTTATGTTGATGTCACTTATAAAAATAAACAAGGTTGCGGAAGCTGGCACTCTGTGGCAAATTCCTGTTTAGTTGCAATTATCTGCAGTAAAATAGGTACAATAGATTTAACTGAAAAAACTAAGTTACACCTAAAGCTAACATTTTAAGGATTGTCATTATGAATAAAAATTTCAAACGCTCCCCTCCATCCCCCCAACCAAATTTAATATACTTGGTAAATTACAACATTTTTTTCACAGCATATTTCCAGTGTAATAAAGCACAGGCCATCTGTGTTGCCCCATAGCTTCCAAGGAAAATATTTAGTGTTCTTCAGTAGAAATTTGCAAAGACAAATTGCATAGAAAAATGAAATAATAGGAGGAGGTTTTTCTACCTCCTTTACAGCAGATTGACCACATGTGAACTATAGTTTTAGAGAAACAGTAAAAAATGGATCTGTAACACAACATCAGACACCTTATATGATATGCAAGATCAAGTACCACTGCATTCTTATAGTCCCAATGCTATTCACTAAAGCAGATGTTACTGCTTAAAGCAATGAAAATGGCCAGTCAGTGCTTCTGAGTTACAGATATAAAACAGATCCAAACTGCAGTAATTTATATGTTAATTAATGCACATTTCTTGTCTAGCTGACCAGTGCCTAAATGAGCAGTATCATAAAAATAGGTTTGTGATTTCAAACAACAGATACTGTTAAAAATGTAAAACACTTTTGAAAAAGAATCATTTACAGTCATTCTATGGATGTTTTTCCTGTTTCTACCTTTACAACATAGCAATTTAGTCTTGCTTAATGACTGAGATAAAAGTTATCCTTATAAAAAAAAAAAAGAGACAAACCATTGTTTTCATCAGTGCAGCCTGGTGAACCTGTCCATAGTGTTTAAAAGAGAAAATAGAGACATGCAAAAGAGAATGGTATTTTTGAATGTAATATAGTGAAAACTTTATTCACAAAAATAATACAGTGTTGTATATCACTGTAGAACAGGGGTGGGCAAGCTACGACCTGTGGGCCGAATTCTTTGTACTGGCCCTTATGCCAACGTTGGGTGACAGGGCTGGGCCATAGGGTAGGCAGCCGTGCTCACCCTCCCTCTCCCTGTCCCTACCTCTTTCCCGTCCGGATTCCTTAGCACTACAGAGTTCTTCTTACAGGAAGCTGAAATCTTTCAACTTCCAGTTAGAGAGGAATGCTGTAGCGCTAAGGCTACGTGTTAGATCAGGTGCAGCCAAGACAGGGAAGAGGTAGGGACAGGGAGAAGGAGGGGGAAAGCACCAAGATAGTGCCCCCCACTTTCAGAGGTTAGGGAGCAGGAAGGAGGGGCAGCACAGTGGGGGAGGGGTGTTGTGGAGACAGTCTGGCCCTCTAAAGCCATTCTTATTCCCCATGTGGCCCCATGAGAAAAGTAATTGCTCACCCCTGCTGTAGAAGTATATAATTAATTATATTATTATCATTATTAATTAATTAATTTATAATGAAAATTATAGACTTATAAATTATAATGTCTCTTTAAAGAAGAACTGTTGTATAGTTTTTGCTGCTATTTGCTGTGTTATCACTTTTCGTTTTTCTCCGCTGCACTTTTTGAATTGACCAAACTATATAGGGGCAAATAAAATGTACCTGTAAAGAAAAAGTGCGCTATTGATGAATATCGATGTGTTAAAGCCCACATACTCTGCAATATTTCCAATGGAGTCCTGTTCCATTTTCAGTCGATATCACCAAACTTTTAATACAGGGAATATGTTCTGACTTAGGAAAAGTTGTATTCCCATGGTTCCCCATAGGAAATAATTGGCTTTCTATACTCTCAACCAGGCTTTATAAATATATATTGGCAAAATAGATATTTTAGCACTGTTTAACGTTAATTTGCTCATGACAAACCAGTCAAATTTTTATTCTACTTTTAAAAAATTGTATCTCATGATGTAAAAATAATTTTTTCAAACATTTGTTTTTCTTTTTTTTATTAATAGATTTCTCTTTAATTTCTGAAATATTCCTGCTGTTTTATTGAGAACTCATTGCCTAACATGATTCCCTTCTCAGCACCTAATCATATTTGTTGTCTAATCACTGATAGAAGCATGACTCACTGACTGGAATACAGCTGCAATTTCCCATCATTGACTCACATTTTCTGTCAGGACAGATAACAAGATGATTTGGTTCAACAAGGGAAAATATCAATACTAAGAAGATACGCAGAAGCCAAAATGTAATATCTCCAAAACTATCTAAAAAAATAAGGCTACTGTATAACAATGTTATGTAACTCTTTGCTAAAACTTCTAAGATGTATACATATTATGGAATGTCCCAGGATCCCTTCTGAACTACCCAGTAATCCCCTCTTCTAGTGGTTACAGCTAGCCAGATGCTTTGCAGGTGGTTGATGTTGAAACAGTCAATATAATTAGAAGCATATTGTGTTCTTGTGTGAGAGGGGGTGACTCCAGACAAAGGGGTAAAGTTCTTTACACATGCTGATGATACTTTTATATGTAGTGCAGTATTTATAGTACATGCCATGTAGACAGCCAGTGCCATGTTTAAAAAAGAATAGAATGGCCATGTAGTTTATTATATGGTGTGGACTGGGTAGAGCTGAAGGCAAGAGCTGACACAGATGACAGGTTGCTGGTTGCATATTCTCCACACCCTGTTGCACAGTATGAGTATAGGGAATCCTTAAAGATGCCTTCCTTAAAATAATTAAAATTATGGGTAGACCTGTGAGGTCTACAATTGTACATGTGTCCTAAAGTACTTGACTGGTGAAGGTTTGATGGACTGGTTTATTTCAACCCTTATACCTTCTTACCCCCCTTTATAAATAACACACCGCTCTCTTATTGGAGTTGAAAGGCCACAGCATTATTTATTAACGGTTTTAACATAACATATTTCAACATAATTTCAACACCTTTATAGATGGTCCCATGAATTCTTAAGCCAAAGTTGAACAATCACACAAACTGTCCCCCATCAGCCGCATACCACTGTCTTGATGGGAAACCGGCCACTAACCTGGGATCCCATGCCCTATGTTAGCACCTCCGTACCATTAGCTTAACTTCTGAGCTGTTTTTCTGCTCAGCTGCTTTTCTCTTATTTCTGACCACCTTTTTGGGACCATCGTCCTAAATGCTGTGACAAATTTCTGCCCATTGCCCTATTAAATGAAGAGGGAGGGTGGAAGACTGCTTCCTTTCCTCTCCTGCTCATTTTGTGCCTGCCCCCTTGCTACCCTCTTCCTGTCCCAAACCTCCCTGTCACATCTGCCCTCATCCTATTGGCTGGACTCCCTTTTGCCTTCTTTCATTTATATTGAGGTACTTTTGTTTTCCCTTCTGTCTTTTAAATATTTTATTAAGAAGAACTATACACTATACTCTATTTATAGATATGGTTTATTTTTACAATACTTTGTACTCATTCACAAAAACTTATTTCACTGGGTATATTAAAGAAGGGACACTATTAATCCAGTTAATTGTTTTTTGCTGTGTGAGTGTGTAGAAACACTACACAAAAAATACTTGGAGGATCTTGGTAGATTATTATAAAGGTGAACCACGTCTAACTGCATAACATAGTGTATACATTATACCTTTAATTCAGCGGAATCAGTCCCAAATCAGTATTTACACCAAGAGAAAATGGCAGAATTGCACTTAAATGATGTGCATGGTTTTATAAAACAGTGCAGAGGTCTGGAGTATAAAAGATGTAATAGCATCCTGGGCTGTTTTTTCCTCCAATATATACTAAAAAATGATTTCCATATTTAATATTTTGGCCAGACCTTCTTCAGCAGTTTCTACAGAACCCAGATGTAAGAGGAAGCATGCAGAGACTCAGAATGACTGCCAGCCTGAATTAGTGTTACCAACAGCTGGATTACATCATCGATTCTCCTAGAATGGAAAGTTAAACCAAAGACAGAGCAAGAAATATCTGATGGGAAAAATAACAGAAAAAATAAGCGGTTGCAGAGGACAATGATAATTCTCGGTTGGTCATCTTCTGGTGTGCCCATGTCAATTAAAGTTTTAAAGATAGGAAAATACTTTGCACTTCCAAATAAACTATATTTACAAAGGAAATATATATCTATTAAGCATAGTCTTTCGTGAGACAAAAGTACCCCTAACAATTATAGCAAAGGCAAAAAAAAAAATCATACAAATTTCTTTTATCTCCCAAAACTGTCTTTTTTTTTTTAATCTTAACAACTCTATCATACTCTTTCTTCCTGCATTTGGATTTTTTGTGAGTCATTTAATAGTGTAGGTTTTGTTTAGTGCAAATTCCTTGAGGAGAGGGATCTCTGGTCAAGTGATAAGCCACCCTGAGAAACACACCTATAGCAAGAAGTGAGCAATAATAGTGGCTGCTGTGCTTGAACTTACAGAAAAAGGAGTGACACATTTGTCAGGAGAGACAAGGATAGTTCAGGGTAAGAGAGGAAAGCAGTAACAGTCTGAGATACTTATAATGCCAGCATTTACTAAATAGTAGAGTAGAAGAACTTTGGAACTTAGCCACCCTAATTATTTTTGACGTCTTGAAAAGGATGCCACCAACTGAAGCATGAAGTCAGCTGCCAGTGTGAGAGATGGGGCATCTTCTGCTGTTATCATACCAACTCATACTGCAGGAACCAGTATTATTAAATATAGTAGGAATATTATTCATCTGGGTGAATAGACTGAAATAATGTATAGTGTATGCCACTTGTTTCAAAGAGTAGTTCATTAAAAGTGGAGCAGTGGTAATACTGGCAAAAAAAAATTAATGCAGTTAACAGTTTAATTAGAAATAAGGGACATAGTATGGGGGTGGTAACATTATCGCTGATTTTATTTAACACCCAACTATGAAAGCAAGCTGATTTTCTCTCAAGCATCATGGGAAATAGAACAAAATATCCAGGAAAGAAAGACATTACTAGAGGAAGTTGAGGAGTACAGTAGTAATTTAGTTTTGGACTGAATGGCTACTCTCTTCTAAGAGCCATAAAAGATTGTTTAATAAAAACTGAATTGACTTTAAGGATATGTAAACCCTGTCTATAAAGAAAGCCCCATTTACCTATTGTCAAGGAAAATAGCGATTAAGAAACTCCTGATTCTCATCTTAATTCAGCAGAACTCAATATCCCCCTGTAATTGCTCTCTCTCAATGAGTTACCTGCTGTGTGTAGCAATCGAAAATTGCGATATAGATATTGCTGATATCGAACAGTTTTTACTGATATCACAATATCGATATTACTGATATCGTGATATCACAATTTTGCCGATATAGATATTGCAATATTGAATTTTCCAGCGATATTATGGATTTTCCATAGAAATAAACAGATTAAACATTGCCTTCTAATTTTGATATCGCGATATCTATATTGTCAATATCGCTGATATCACAATATTGATAAACTTCCAATATCGGCAATATCAATATTGCGATATCGGTAAAACTCGTTTGATATTGCGATATCGATATTTTTTATTTTATTAAATTTCGCCCCCGGGTGTCCTCCACTGTACTCATGTTGTCGGAATTCGACAGTTACATCTTCCCATATTGGTCTCCAAATCAGTGTAAATAACCAAAGTATTGATTATTTATAGATTTAAAGAGCTCGGAGAAAACTTATCTAAATAACAACACACACAGTCTGTTACCTCTGAAAAGCTTTCTGCTTTTTAATAAGCTGCTATAGTGTTTTATAGACAATTTGTTAGTTCAAAACTATTTGAACATGCAAAAATGAAATCATACGTTAATTGGCTAAGCAGAATCAACATAATTGTTTTGAGAACATTGATTAATTGTTTTGAGAACACTAAGGTCTACCTCGGTAAGTAACCTTGGGTTTCTCCAGAGAAGCACGAGATTCCTTAGAAATAAGCATTTAACAAGGTTAAATGTTTGTTATCCATCTCTATATGGACAGTTAGTACTTAGTGTTGCATTAGAGAGGCAGAAAAACATGATTATGTGACAAGGCTATGGGCTAACAGAACATGTTACGGAACTAGTATCATAGGCTAAGGATATGCCTTAAAGGTATATGTAGACGAGAATCATGTCCCTAGTAATGTCCAGAATCATGTCCATCACACTCAGTACTGAGATCTAGAGAGCAAGAAACTTATTGATCCAGTACTGGGAGGGTACAAGAGCAACAAAATCAGCTAAGTAAGGCTGAGCTAGTCTTTAAAAAACCAAGAGAAGAGACAAAAGTTTGGTATGGAACTTACCTCTAAATCCTGGATAGATTGTATACAACCAAATTGGGAATCACTAACTTATTCAGTTGTAAAACAACCTGAGGCATATATTACTATATACGAAACACAACCAGAAAAAGGGAGCTGATCAAGGCCAAAGGTTGTGTGGGATTATGCCTAGGTCTTACTTATTTGTGAGTAAAATGCCACAAAACAAACATAGATAAAAATAAGGAAAGTGACAACCGGATCTTTCTCTAAGCTTTCGTTGCTTCACTGCCCCTGAATATCCCTGCACTTTAAGAGCAAAGTGCATCTTCAAAATCAACTACATCCTCCTGGAAATGAAGCAGAGGAAGTAGGATGTTTATAAACCAAGGTAACCCTTCGTGAACCCTGGTAAACAGATTTCATCATCAGTGCACTTTCCCCATATTCAATGCAGAGTAGTCTTCAGACTATAGTTCAGAGGTCATATCACACAGAGGTCATGTCTAGATATAGTGCACCCTGTCAGCTGAATTTCTCCAAATACATGATAATATTTCCGTAGACTTCTTAGTGACAATGAAAACTGGTATCGAACTTTCCCCACCTAAAAAGAAGAATAACAGCACATTGTCTCATAAAACAATGCAAAATGAGAGCAGAATTTCTTTAGTTACAATCCAGTGTCTAGTGGAAACCATTTATAATGCATAGTTTCTGCATACGTTTTTCTAGTTACAATGAAGAATTTACATCTGATAGAATGCAAATTTTCAGTAGACTTTACCCTAAAAAAAAAAGCAGGCTATGATCATATTGGTCCCACATAGCAAATAGAGTATAAGATTTATTTCCCCAATTACAATGCAGACAGTGTCCTACTGGATGCTGGATCTCACCAAGTAACCAAATCATAGAAACCACAAATGATTCTTCTTGTCCCTTTACCCTCTTCAGGATCTATAATTTTTTTCTTTTTTTATCTAAGTTTTTTTTTGTTGTCCAACCCCTGCTTGTTGTAAACTGCACTCAGGAATATGACATGATAATACAGTTTGAAACTTCAATAGGGTCCAGTGATGTCTGGGCCTATTGGGAGATTCTCATGTATCTCCTAGTAACCAGTCTGACACTGAATGAAACAGAAATGCAAAGATTGCAGCAATCTTAATTCAATTACACCACAAAACATATAGTCAGAAGTGCTGGGATTTTCGGGGCTAGCCTAGTCATGAGATGCAGTTGATGCCAGAGCACAGAACAGAAATGTCAACTGTACATTATTCTAAGGCGCACATTTACTAAAGTTGAACACATTCTTTGACTAGTAAATGCAGGAGAAACAGCCTTTATTTACTGATATCACTGTTCTATTTACTAAGCTGTTTAAAAACAATTTTATTGCCCCCAAAAGAAATCTCCACTGTCAGGCTGGCAAAAACCCAGTATTCCCTATGGAATTGGTCCTGTCATTTACCTTTAGTCCAAAATATTTTCCCATCGAAAGGAAACATCAAAATCGATCTGTAATGAAAGGGACCTTTGTAGAAAAGCATTGTAAAGTGTGCCCAGTTTAACAATTCAATAGTTATCAATAACGATTTATTTTGATGGGGAATCTTTTTTTAGAAATCCTTGTAAATCAAGGAAATCGAAAAAGTATTTGAAAAGGGATGAAATTAATCAATATGGTTGAATTGGTCTTAATAAATACTCCCCAAAATTTAAGTATTCTCCGACCCAGGCAAAAATAATGTATTTAATAATATTTTAATTAAATAATACTACCTAAAATGTTACATTTCTACAGATAAACTATTTAGACATTGAAGTTCCAATTACCTACAAGTATAATATGTAATATACTGTGTATGTAAGACTTCTTCCCACTTAAATTGTACGCTGTATGGAGCAGGGACCTCCATCCTCTTGTCTGACTCATTGCCTGGCATGTAACTTCAGGTGGTGCTTTGTAAATAAAAATATACATACATGCATTTTATGTTATATTATTTTAAATGTTATTGATGTTGTCCTTAGGACTTGGAGTTTTACGCTACCCTTGAATTGAGCATGATTCCAAATCAGCATAAAATAAAAATGATGTATGATGTGCTATTTTATGAGAGACTAGTTGGAGTCGTGTAAGGAAAAGTTGTGTTACACAGATACTGGAGGTTTGGCTGTTCTCATTCTACAAACTGTGTTGGATTGTCCTTTTATTGAGTGATTTTCTTGGTGCAGAGAGTTTTGCAAAAACAATGTTCCTGAACATACTGGATTCATTGCTACATCTTTCTTTACTGTCTTTTGTGTTACACGATAATGGAAACATATGTTTTGTTTTTTATTTGAATGGGTATTACAATATTAACAAACTTCAGAGGCAGACATATATTGGCTTCCAGCTCTATGTGCTATAAACTGTAATGAAGCCTTTCCAGATGGAATACATTTAGTGAAGACAATGCATGTATCCTGAAAATTCTACTGGATAGCTTGATGTGTTTTTCAAAATCAGGTGACGCATGATGGTATTTCTTTGCCAATGAAAATCTATTTTTGCCAATGAAAATCTATTTTTGCTATGGTACCACTGCCTGTTAATCTTCTCACATGTTGGTTAATAGCATGAGGCCAAATTTAGCTACAACATTTTTAAAATGTAATTTACATTTAATGAAATATACTAACGTTTTTTAAAATATAAATGGGAGAGTAGCAGTACTAGAATGAAAAGCTCCAGATGACTCTGTTGTAATAAACAGTTGGGGCAACAGACATCCTAGTAGTGGGAAAAGTTGTAAAGCTGGTAGGCCATGACAGTTAGTAGCTGTGGGGGAGTCTATCATTAGAAACAGGGAAGGAATCATTTGTGGACCACAGCAACTCAATGGTTTGATGTTTCTCTGTGCTAGGATTTGCATGTGGATGAGCAGGTATTCCAAATATTGGTAGGTGTTGGGGATAACTCAGCTGTCCTGGTACATGTTGATACCAATGAATAAGAAATCAATTAAAATAACTGGGCACCCAAAGAGCATTTATTCATTCATGGTTACACTTTGACACTGAAAATCAGGCAACAGTGGAGGAAGCGATATTTTTACTGGAAGCATTTCACTACTGCCCATTCAGAAAACTAAAGGGTTTACTGCAACTACCACCAGTTATCATTACTGTAAAAAAAAGCATTGGATTATGTAAATATCAAAATCAACCCATGTGAGGCACATATACCTCCCAATGTACCATAATGGTACAATTCTAACTTACATCACTTCAGATCATTTTCTGAAGTGACATTCTGGGCCCAAAGTGGAGTAATAAGATTGCAAGACTTAGTAGTCTAAAGGAGATACATTTAAGATACAGACACCATTAACAGTCCACACGAAACTATTGAATATACCAAATTATAAGTACATTCAACTAAGATATATTTATAATAAGCCAATAAAACAATCACCTGTTCACAAAAAGTAATACAAACAAGAAGAATAATTGTATGATCCCAATAGAAAAAAAAAAACTACCCTCCCAACTATACAAAATACTCTTGCCATTTCAAGGTTCTCTCTTAGACAAAGTAAAATTGAAGGGACTCATGTACCTGACTTGGAAGATAAGGACTGGGATGAGATACCTCTTAAGGCTACACAGGGTCTGATAAGTACTAGGATCTTATTCAAATCAAAATATTACATCAGACATATCTTAATCCATTCAAATTGTATCAAATGGCCAGAAACCAAACCACATTTTGTCCTAGATATAGAAATGACAATGCAGATTTCTTCCACATTCTGTGACTTCCCTCCTATCTTGCAGTTCTGGCATGATTTGATGAAACATTTAAGTATTACTATAGAATCACCAAGAATAGTTTCCCCTCATGTTTGTTTGTTAAACCTACTGGACATACTAGTATGTAATAAACAGTATTGGACACAATTGAGAATTCTACTATTTTATGCCAAAAAAAAACAATAGCTTTGTATTGGATGGGACAAACCTTACCATTTGTGCCTAAGTGGCTATCCCTGATTAAAACACAATTACCTTTATATAAATTAACATTTCTGTGTAGAGGCATAGGACCTAAATTTGGAAAAATATGGAGACCTTGGTTATACCAGTTGACCTAATACACACACTTTAATGATTAAGACTATAAACACCATTGAACCACAAACCAATGCATTCAGTAAACAATAAAGAGAACACCAATTGTTTGTTTAGTTGTTTATTTTTATTTAAATATTACTTTTATTTTGTACTATTATTTATGCTTATACATTATGTATGGATTAAATAATACTACAAGAATACAAAAGCAAAATAAAGACTATTAAAAAAAACAAACTATTCACAAAGCTAAGTGGAAGGTGCTCCAATGTGGTATTTTCAGGAATACACATGCAGGGTAAACAGAGAAAGTATGAGTTTTTGGAATTAAGTGCATGATGCAGGTCAAATTGTAGTCAATAAGGTTGTGGGTTCATAGGGCAATGGGCTACCTTAGAATTATGCACCCTTTACAACAAAGATAGATAACAACTGAAGGAGTCTTAACTGCTGGGAAGAGTCTTTTTATTGGTAGTTATTAAAACTACTCTGAAAAGGAGAAGGAGATTTAAAAAAAACAAGATCAGACTTGTTTGTTAAGGGTTGCACACTACAATTAGGGGAACAGGGGAAGATAGGGGAGGTGTATAAAAGTGTCCTTGTATTACAAACATACAAAAATGTATGAGAACATGCTAGATTGTGTAAGTGCTGCAGGAACATGATCACTGAAAATTAATACTAGAATAAAAACTATTACAATTTGTTATAAACCCCTTTAAACAAGATTGGAGGTAGAGGTTCTACTCATTGTGCAAACTGAAAGAAGTTCACATGTTGTTACAGGGGTTGGTAATGAGGAATTTTAATTACTCTGAAATAGACTGGATAAATAGAACTATGAATTATGTTCAACTATGGAAAGGAAGAGTTGTCTCTCCGGAAACATTGTGTTTTACTACACTGTATTCCGAAGATGGCAAATAAACCACATTTTATGGACGCAGCTACTTTGTTTATTCTTCTCGTATTCAGAGGGTGGGGTGTCCCTCCTGACGTCCATTTTGGCTACGACCATTTCTACATGTCCAGATAAATGGAACTGCAAGTACAGCAAAGGTGAATAGATTTTTAATCTCATGCAGGAAAAATCTATTGGACATATTACTGAAGTTTCAAGAGCCTCTTCATTTATGACATTGAAAAGCTTATTACAAATTTTCATATAAGGGAAATCCTTGGTAACAGTGATCGTAACATGATTGATTTTTATTTTCTGCAAGCTTTACCATGCTGGCAAAACACTTTAAATATTAGAAGGACTATTGTCCGTATACTGAGTGGGATACATCAATACATATTCAAATATAATAAGCATACAAAATGATTTTTTTACCTAGTGAATTAACTGTTCCTTTAAGGAGTGACATGATTACCCTATATCAACATACAACTGGCCCTTATAGAAACTGTTATGATAAGTATTAACATGAAGATGTGAATGCATAGATAGAGCAGGTTTGACTTCAGCGTTTAGATCATATACTTCACATTGCACTTTATTCAATTTTGTGGAAAAATGGGTATGTCTCTCTGTTCAGGATAGATCTTAGTTCAAAATCCCTCAAATGGGTCACCTGTTCCTGCTTCCTCCCACTGTTTTTATTCCTCAAGGTGAAAGGTCATACTATATATGGTGCACACATCCACATCCATTACCATGTAAATGAATGGTGCATACATTAACCAATACACATTTTCCACTTTTAATGCAAGACCGCTGGTCACAATATTCTCCATTCTAATATTATGGTCAGTTTATACCACACCTAGAAAAAGCTACTGGATTAAAAGAAAAAAAATGTGCATTAGTTATTTTACTTGTGACCGCAAACTGGTCATTCAAGAAGGCAGTTATTTAGGTCTTGGTTTTCAACCTAGAGAAAAAATTGACCGCTAACAATCCCTTTAAAATGTGTGTTCTGGGTGCCAGGAGCAGGAGGACGAATTTCAAACCAAAACATGTAATGAAAGAAATTCTCCGGCACTCCAAAAAGTAAAAATTAAAAGTTGCTACTTTATTATGACTCCATGGTCAATGAATATAAAAACAAGTGACACACATCAAAGGGCCTACGCGTTTTGTAGTTGTAAGGGGCTGAACCTTGCATAAGGAGGACTTTGACTGCTCATTATGCGCATACAGTATGTTTCAATCGGACCATCCAGCCCCAGCTCCATGACGCACGTGAGTCTTTCTCGCGATACCCTGGTCCCGGGGACTGTACCAGCAGCCTTTGACATAGATGGGCGCCATGTTATTCATGTACATGGCTGGGGGAATGCATACATTCACGGAACCGGCAGGGCTGTGCGATCCACCTGGAGGCCAACCAGAAATGCTTTTGATAGTGGTGAGCATATAAGAATGGTTTTTAAAAGCGAAATGCGTAGACCCTTTGTGTGTGTCACTTGTTTTTATATTCATTGACCATGGAGTCATAATAAAGTAGCAACTTTTAATTTTTACTTTTTGGAGTGCTGGAGAATTTCTTTCATTACATGTTTTGGTTTTTAACCTGCCAGATAGTCTCTTTCCACTATCACTAGCATCTACTGGGTACAATATTTCACTCTGGATCAACCTAAGCAGTTAGTGACAACCACACTTCAACTTGAAGGTCCTTTAATTGCATTTCCAAGGTAATCTGATTTGTCGGCACACAGCATTGGACCAACTTAAAAGGTGTAGTTACTTAAATATTACAAGATATGGGTACTAGAAGAGTGGGAGGTTGGTTCTTGATCCAGGGAATTAAAAGGACACTAAAGCATGTTAAAAAATGCTATTAATCATGTCATTTTAACACTTGTTATACTTAACACTTGATGGCCAATAAATAGAAAACATTTTTACAGGCTTTAGTGTTTCTTTAATATGATTGTTATATGTAGAGTCAGGAAGGATTTTTTTCCTAATATGAGGATAATTGGCTCTTGCCAATTTTTGCCTTCCTCTGGATCAACATTGCAGGAAAATAGGCTGAACTGAATAGACTTGTGTCTTTTTTCAGCCTTATAAACTATGTGAGACTACACATAGTATATGAGCTGAGTATACACATAGTATATGAGCTGAGTATACGTATAGTATATGAGCTGAGTATATGCATAGTATATGAGCTGAGTATACACATAGTATATGAGCTGAGTATACACATAGTATATGAGCTGAGTATACACATAGTATATGAGCTGAGTATACACATAGTATATGAGCTGACGATGGTTAGTAAGGTTGCTTGTGTACCCTATATGTGCTTTTATTAGATACTGGTCTATTCCTCTTGCTGTGTAAGAATTCAAAATCATGGATTTCATATATAATTAACCAAATTTCTCGACCCTTTTCCATATTCTTTTTTTTACAAATATAGCCTAACAAATAATAGCTGTCATACAAAACCAAATGTTTCTCTGGCATTACTGGTCCTGTATCCAAATACACTTAGCATTTCCTATATAAATTCAGCAATCATAAGATATGCAGAAATAATAAGAATACACCTTGTTTAATGTGCGCCAGTTACAAGGTTCTTTTTTATTTCTTATAATCTTAGAAGTAAAAATTATTTTTAAAATGAGTTTACCATAAATCTTTCCCAGTAACCAGTTGAAGAAGTCTGTATTTTGTAAATGGCCAGTCAATACAAAAAATATTTATTTAAATCTCAAGTGAAGTAAGTTCATAATAGCTGATCAACATAGAGCATATTGCATGAGAACTGGTTTTAGTCTGATTTACTTTTCAAGATTATTTAAGTTCTATATTAAAATATACATTTTCCCCTAGAAAGGCTTTTGCAAGTATTTTTAAGTATTAAAGATTACAGTAAACTTTTATTTCACAAACCAAACTTTGGACTGACATGCTTGGGAAATATCATCATCATCAAGTTTACTTTTTCCGAGATCTGCAAAATATGTTCACCTTTGCACAAACAGAACTCATGATTGAAATCCAAGCTCTGAGACTGACTTGTGAGCCTTCCGTGTATGTCCTTGAGCTAAGAATCATGGAAGCTCCTTGCCTTTACAGAGTTTATAATGACACAATATTAATGGATTTTAACCCCTCTTTCCTTACCCTCCTTTCCTGTTTCTCCTTTCAAAACCAGCAATTTTATAAATGAACATTTAGCACATATATCATAGCATGAGTAAAAAGTTCATTCTGCATTTCCAGCTTACCAAAGGCAAACTTATCATGGGCGAACTGTAATCATATACTGTTATCAGATGCTCATGTTTTCTCAAACTGTGAATGTGAAAGCATGACCAACTGATCCCAGTGTACAAATTCCTACACTTTTCCCATACAGATCTAAACTTTCTGTTAAGCTGCTAAATATATCATAACAGAGCAGTGCTTTGGCTCAGTGGTTAGCACTGCTGCCTTGCAGTGCTGGGTTCAATTCCACCCTTGACTTCATCTGCATGGAGTTTGTATGTTTTCCCTGCACCTGTATGGGTTTCCTCCAGGCACTCTGGTTCCCCACAATCCAAAAACATACGTGTGTGTGACTGAATAGGGAAACTAGATTGTAAGCTCCACAGTGCAGGGACTGAAGTGAATGACGAATCTCTGTAAAGCACTGTGTAATATAGTAACGCTACATAAAAAATAAATAAATACAAAAAATATATGTGCCACTAATATAGTGAGGGGACAGAGCCAACTACACTGCACTCTGAAAAATTATATAATAAAACCCAGTCCCTAAAATGCATTTACTTATGTAATGAATGCTCCCAGAGATCCTTGCTGATGGGGCTCCCCTAATTAAATCTACAGCTCACTTCCCTGATTGTTTAGTAGGAGTGAGCTTTATTGTTCAGTTAGGCAATCAGAAAACTGAGTTGCTATTGTCATTCAGAATTACAAGTTATAGTAAAGAAGTTTGTAATTTTCTCATGGAGCCAGAAGCGTAGCTTTAGGATCTGATATAAAATTGGCACTGGGTCCCCTCCACACTGCAGTGCACTCTCAAAATAAAGTTTATTTTCCTGAATCTGGAGGGTCACCAAAAGCAGCCATTGCTGGAATGCAGAGTAGCTACAGCGATTGTGTCAAAGGGGAAACAACCACTGGGGACTGCAGAGACTGCCACTGTTATTGTTACGCCCCTGTATGGAGCAAGTATTACTTTCACCTTCCCATGCTTCCTGCATGCTGCAAGCTCAAAAAAAAACAGCTCTACTTCATGGCTAAATTCAACACACTATGATATCATAGTCCCTCCCATCCATATGATTTTATCTCCCTGCCTCTTATAGATATAAAGTAGAAAGAGTGCTTAATAGAAGCAGTGCTGATTGATGTGTCTTCTTGAACCAAAACCTATGCTATTTGTGGCGTATACAATTAATATTCCTAGTGCTTTTATATACATTTACTCACATTTATTTTTCACATTTAGTTATTGTGCAAAAAAAAAAAATAATGTAAAAAAGTTACCCTTCCATCAACCAACAATAAGAAAACCATCCTGCAAATTTGTGTTGATGTTATCACTGCAAGTTGATCCAGGCAGGTGTTGAGTGAAAAATGAGCTGAGAGCATTGCAGTGATAGAAAGTTTGGTGAGCAGAAGAATGTTGTGTGTTAAGACAAGCTGTTTCAAGCCACGCTTGTGTGGCTCATGGTTTCCACTAGTTCCCCAGTCCCCGCCGCACATTGCTTTGATGACGTGGTAGTGGTGGTGGGTGGGGGGGGTTTAAATTGCAAGCTTTGGCCTTAGTAAAAGAAACTGGTTCATTCGAAGATCAAAAAAAGAAAGTGAAGTTTAATGTTAGGCCAGGGTTGCACTAGTATTTGGTAATACTGAGTCCCTGCCATGCCATTGATTACACTGGCAATGTTCAGCATCCAGTTATACTACGTTTAATTCTAAATTTGGGAAAATTGCCACTGTGACCCAATGGTGCTACAAAACCGGCTGCTTTTCCATGGGGTAAATGATATTTCATTGCCGAGCTCTTCTATGATCCGTCCTTAGGGAGCCTGGTATTGTTGGCTTAAAAACACCATCCTTTCAGGCAATGGAATATTGCTCTGTGCTGCCCTGTAATGTTCTGCTAAAATGATCTGTTTATGCTGAGTGCAGAGTCCATGAGTCAGCTAAGGAATTCCTTAGGGATGGAAATAAAAGTTCTTTTAAGCAGTCCAATACCTTCTTTCAAATCTATTAAGTTTCTTTGCTGATTTATGTACTCCGCATTGAGTATTGCAAATTTAAAAAAAAAAAGAATGGAAAAAGCTGAGCACACTGCGCACTTTTGCTAATGTTAGCAACACAGGAAGCTGCATAAACTCACAGCGCAACTCCCACACGCACTGGAATGTTTAACGCAGACTATAGCTTCCTCAGCATTTCTAGGGATATTGGAAATTACAGCTTAAGAGGCAACAGGAGAAAAGATATTCTCACTGAGAAACTGAAGGAATTAGTGAGTGTACCGTCTAAATACTTACAGAGCTATGCACCACTGTGCCGCATGCACAAAATAACAAGATGAAAAGCTCAACTGTGACATTTATGAGTCACAATCTAGTAAACTCATGTCTCTGCTTGAGATGCAGATGGCATTTACTATATAACAGTCTCTCTGCTGACTCTGGCAGCTACACGAGGGTAACAGAAGAAAACATAAAGAAAAAGGTTGAAGCCTGATTTTCAGTCAGGGGCATTCAGTCTTCCTGGCATCTACACACTTGCTCAACCTCCCCTTACTTTTTCTGTGAAGGATTGGCCATTCAGTAAGTGGGGGATGCATAGGTAGGATGGTAGGTGACAAGGAATTGGAAGGTAGATGGGTAGAATTTGATATGTACTGCAGGTGGGCAGCGAAAAAAATCACCAAAAGGAGCTAGTTAAATATTTTTCTTTTGGGAAACTAGTCATTTATTACTAAGACAAACACATAGTTATACTAGGAAAAAAATAAGTGTGATGACTTGAGTATTGCTCAGATTTTACAGATAGGTTTACCACAGATAAAATTGCTTAGGATTGTTTATCCACTGGGTAGCACTGCACCCCACCAAGGACCATAGTGGGCTTAGTATCCTGCATGTCATGGGGATGGACATATGCTCAGAAAGGAAAAGGGAAAAAAATCTATCTGGAAGTCCCCTATAGAAGGCTGGTTCCCTCCTGTGATTTACATTCTGCCAAGGTGTCAGGGGGTATCCCTGCAATGCTGTAATGGAGATACTATATCAATAGTGGTAGTTATTAATTGCTACTGTCATTTGTGCTAATACTGCTAGAAACTGTTGCTACCTCAAACCAGTTGTTCTTTGTACATAAATTGATATTGAGTTTTTTTAGTAAGAACCACTGATGCTTCATCTCTTAAACCAGCGGTTCTCAACCTGTGGGTCGCGACCCCGGCGGGGGTCGCGAGGCCATCCCACTGGGGTCGAGAACTGCTCCGGTACCAGGAAGTACCCGCAGGAACCCTTCTTATAAGGGTTCCTGAGGGTGACGTCGGCCTTAGACGTCATCACGTGACGCGCGATGTGATGACGTTTCGGCCGAATGTCACCACGTGACGCGCGTACGTGATGACGTTTGTCCGAAACATCATCACACCGTGCGGCGCGATGACGTCATTGTGGGGTCGCGGTCTCAACAAGGTTGAGAACCACTGTCTTAAACCATAAGATAAATGCACCACATCTACACTGAATGCAAATCCGTTAAAGTGAACCTGTCATCTCAAAACTCAAATACTAAATTAGGTTCTACTAATGAAATAAATGTTTTATTTAATATATATGTATTTTATAAAAAAATTTACCTTTATATAGAGTTTCTCACTGTCATTTTCCCTGTCAGCCCGACTTTTCTTTCTCGAGTCGGGTTGGGCGGGGTAAAAAGGATGACTGACATTAAAGTTTCCCCAGTCAGATCCCTTAAATCATGATCTAGCAGGGATCTGATTGGTGGAGCTATAATGTCAATCATCATTTAGTCCCACCCAACCTGACTCAGGAAAGAAAAGTCAGGCTGACAGGGAAAATGACAGTTTGAAACGCTGTATAAAGGTACATATTTTAAAATATATATATATTTCTTTAAATTATTTCAGTAGTAGAACCTAATTTAGTATTGGAGTTTTGAGGTGACGGGAACACTTTAGGAACCCCTTCATATGTGCCTTGGGATGTGTATTTTTCAAGGAATCAGCGCTCCCCTGCTAATCATAGCATTACACAAATTAGTAAAAAAACTGTACAGAAAAACTACAAGGGGTTTCTCAGTGAGTAGCGCCCTCAATAAAGTTATAAACACAAAACCCAAATCTGTGATATCAGTGATAATAAACAGAATAAACTCTTATAAAATTATAATACAATTTCAAAAGATAGAAAAAAATAAACAAATTAAAGTCTTATTTCAGAACAAAAAAGTGCACTGCTTCTGTTATCGCTTTAATTCCAACTTTGTGCTGCTCCCTTCTCATTTGGAAACCACGCCCAATTTCTTCATAGTTCAAACAAAACAATTTCTAGGGAAGAAGCGCAAACAAGCACTATATAGTGCCTTTATCAGTGTGAATGAACGTAAGAAAGAACCAAACGTCCCTTTAATAACTACCCTTATTTCAGGGTGATGTGCATAAATCAACTGAAACACCAAGTGTGATTAGTAAACACTCTCCGTGACAATCCTCAGTGGCTAGATAAAATGCTTACCAGAAGAAAGACCTTTAACTGCTCATCAGTCTATTACAGACTATGGGGGGAATTCATCAAAGTCCGAATTCGCATGAGTTGTTGGCTTCGCGACAA